>JBBPNE010000955.1:0-10677 GCA_038090735.1 Xerocomellus amylosporus | reverse complement strand
GTGAACAACTAGCTCAAGGTTTCCAGTACCCTCACCACCACCACCATCGAAAGCTTGTTTGACCACATGCGTCTCCTGATGGTGTCTCATCAATTGGATCCGATAGACCGGCAGCCCCTCACGGGTACTGGAAACCTTGAGCTAGTTGTTCACAGTGGCTTCCACTTCCACTTCTCATAGGTACAGTCAGAATATTCACGAATCTCTTGAGGCGCAGTAGGGTGGCTCTTCTAGCAGGCAACAAGACATGAGTGAGCCAGTCTGACGGTTTGCATTGGAGATGGAACAAGGGTGGCGGAACAACTGGTCTTGGGGTTCCAAGTTGTGCAGGTTCCAAGTTGTGCAGGTTCCAAGTTGTGCATCTTGCGCGGACATGCTACGTAGAAGTTGATGCTTCCAGAGCCGTCTCCTGCCTTGGTGCAATGGATGTGGGGAGTATTGTTGAGAGGAACTGATTTGGTCAACCAATCAGAGCATTTGACATAAAAATTTGTTATTGGTATGAACCTCGGCGAGTACCTGCCACAGGATTACCCGAGACTAATCTACAACGCTCAGCATGCGACATATCAGGACAGAATTTCAGGTTGTCTCCAGCAAATATAGACAGATTGGGTACTTCTCATCAGCTGATGACAGAGTATGTACCCTGAATACCTTTACGACATTCCAATCAAAGACACAAATTTCATTCCGCATGTGCCGCTTTGATGTCAAGGATCCTTGAAATTCTTTGCTGATAATGTCCAAGTTGGAAATCAGACTCTGCACCCCCATAGGCCAATGTGAGATCTGCCACAAATGAGACTGCTGCTGTACTGTGTAAGTGTCAGCCAGTGATGTAATGTGACCTTATGTGATGCAATATGTAGCCTTGCCACACCGAGTACCTCACTTACTGTATGTTATGTTGTAACTATCTGAGCGGCTTGTTTGGCTATTACAAAATCAGTGAAGTGCTGATGGCTACTAGCCATGCACGAGGGACCAGTGACCTTGTTCGCATTGTCCAGCAACTTGCAATGGTTAGTCTGAGGATCAGAGGGCAATATGATCATCATTTGGGATGTGCCAGTGTTCACTGGAAGCTAGTTCGTGGGATGATGGGCCATCGCAAGGCGGTGCACAAACTATAAAGTGAGAACATGGAAGAAAATGATTGGTACACACATAGGAGTTCTGGATTCCAAAAGATGGTCCAGCCTTTGGGTTCCCAGTACTATTAGTGTCCTAAAGAAGAGCGGGAATTGGCCAGCAGTACACGACAGTGTTCAACCAGAAGTTGGACACTTCCAAGCCTTCCGCTTTCACTCTATAGACATCATGTCCTTCAACTCGTGTAATGCTTGGTCAATGCGCTGATCAACAATTGCTGTGATTGCCTTTTCATGATCGCCCAGCTCTAAATGGAAATTCTCCATCTGTTGCTCGAGTTCGCAAAACACATTGTGCTCTCTGCTCAAACAAAGTGCTGAATTTTGTTTCCATCCTCGTTACATCAATGAACAGCTTTTGAATTGTGCGGGGTCACGTCTTCACCAACACCATGGCGTGGTGAATACAGATTAGTACTGCGCTTGACATGCTTTCCTGCATACCTCCTGAAAGGATTGATTCCAAAGTATTGATAGAGTCTTCACTTGTTGCTGGATTTTAATACAGCCTCAGCCGACATTTTGATGGATCCCCTACCACACGAAAGCCAGTAGGGCACTAACCCTTCCTGGTAAGTCCTTCTTCTGCCAACTTTCTTCAACATGTGATGATCCCCTAGCAAACCAAGGCTCACCAGGGCGGACCTTGCAGGCTGATGGGGCGGAGGTGAGGGCTGTTTTCATAAAATTGACAATACCTTCATGTTCAAAACTCTCTCTTCTTACCTCTGGGCCTCAAGTAATCGCAAGAAACACACCATGTCTTTGCATTTTAGACAGCATTGTGCATGCTATTTTGCTGATGACCTTTCCAGGATTAAGACCTACTGTTCGCATGGATGATAAAACTAAGTAAAAAGGAACTCACCTCAGCTGCTGCCAAACACGGGTGGAGACAACTGAGGTGAGTGTAACCGGGCTGAAGATTTCTACTCAATCAACATTTAATCAAGGACAACCAGAGGAGGTCCTCACTTTGACAATGTTGATATCACAGACTGTTGTTACAAACCCTTGTCAATGAAGCCACACCACCTGAAGAAAGCACGAGGCAGACACTTGATGTTGAATCTGGTGACAAATACCAGTCAATACCACTCCATCTAACAAACACCCTTCCACTGTTAGCATAGATCTGTTACGGCTCGGTACGCCTAACATGCTTAAACAGACTTAGTCGTTTCTTTCTTTCTATTTCTATCTTTGCGTAGTCAGCTACGCTGACACTCCAGATTCTCCTCGCGTTCGACACGCACCTCTCCTATGCCACACGCACTCCTCACTTCATTCACTTCCGTGCAGTGCATGGCTATGCCTATGCTTCTCTTCCATTCTGCCACCGCCGTGCGGTTGCCTCATGTCTACCTTCCATTCCATTCCATTCTATGGTGATGCTTAGTACACGCTTCCACCTCATGCTACTAGACTCCGGAAAGTTCTAGAACATTCATCGATAGATTCGATGTAAACATGTACACATAGTAAGAGTAGTATATAAGGGCACAAGTCCCAGCCAGAGAACTCCAGTTTAGTTCTCTTGGTTTTACCCACATTTCCATCTGAACGCTCCTGGCCTTAGCCTAAGTCGCTGGTCAGTACCCCAGTCTTCGATTCCCTAGTGCATTCCTCGACGGAATACTTGGTTGTTTCAAGATCACTGTCACACAATGATCCAATCGCTTCGAGATCTATTCTTTGACACCCAAGTGAGTAGCTCCCCAGTGGGTACCACCATAGTGGGATCTATCCACTTTCACAGACATCATATTGAAGACCTCACACTTGCAGAGTTTGACATAATAGAATCACTGCTCTCAGAGGAAGTAGGAGAGCATCAATCATTCAAGTAAGTTTGCGTTATATTACTCTGTGATGACTCTAACTAGCACTTCTCACATAGACATACTACATCCCCAACCTTTCTCAGATCTTCACAATGACTCCTGTCCTATTCATGAAGTCCCCATTGCTTTTTTTCTAGGTACACATGAACAGATGGAGGAATGAAGGAGACGAGTGCAAGATCTAATAAACGCGTCGACACATTGTTTATCTACTCCCATGACCACGACGACATGCTCGATGGGCCTGAAATAAAAGAATAAGCTATAGCTCTTGAATCACGGCAATTTCCGACACACTGACTATCTAGAATGGTAGACCATGATAGACGCATTCTCATCTCTGACAATGGACCTTACATTCTCTGATAATTATTCTGCCTGGATCAGCTCCTCTTCATCCCAGGACTTGTGTCACCCTACTGACATCTTTTATAATGATAGCGCTCCAACTCTCACATTATCGCCTAAGGCTCGCCCATGTAATACCACCAATACCGACTCACTAATACCGCTTATCGCACTGCCCCCTTTGGCAATCCAATCACTCTCAGAGTATCAATTGTAGACGCCTGCAGGCAGCCATCCGTCGGCCTCTTTTGGTCGCTTTGGTCCGGCTCCGGTGCTCTCAACAGTACCACCATTACCATCGCCAGCACCTCAAACCCAGCCAGCTCTACCCCATCCTCGGCTTGCTGAGGATACAATCTGCAAGCTCCTTGAGATGGGAACAAGCCAGTCATTCTTTATTCTCTTCTAGCATGGAAATCTAACAGCTGTAGTTGTCGCGAGCTACCATGCTTTCAAGTGCCCGCTCTGCAACTCGCATGTCAACACCAGCATCCCAGGGCCAGTCCTCCTTACCTCTGGCGGTCAGTTCAACGCTCTCACGAACCACTATCGCAAAAAGCCATGTCAAACAGCTTTGGCACGGAAAGAGAAGGAGGGGGCAAACACCATCCTGCAAGGAATGACCACCTCTACCCCACCATCATCGTTATTGTTCCCCTCGACTCCGGCATTAAGCTTCAATTCTGAAGGCGCCGTAACACCTCCAGATCAAACCAACTGGTAAGTGTGACGTGTCCCTTTCTCTCTCATACTCGGGACTCACACTGCTTAAGTCTTAGCCTGCATCATGCCCATCTCGCGTCTACCAGTGTCGTTGTCCACTCACACTCTGAGTCGGACATTGCAAATTCTCACCTTTTCTTTCATCAGCCATTCTCGAACGCTGTTCAGACAGCCGAGAATCTTCCACAGCTTTGTCTTGGTCTCCTGTTCCACTGGCACATTCTGCAGGACAAACATGGAGATGAACATGCTTTCTGGCGGACCCAATGAGCTTCTATTTATCATCAACCTCATTAACGGTCAACCTTATGCCCGTTCGCATCAGTGTACAAAGGTCACACAGTTTACCGGATCGTGTTGTCAGTCCTGTGCTGGTCTCAGCCTGATGGTTATGGAACTCAGAACCGCGATTATGATGTACAACCCTCGCTCCCGACTTGCTCTTCTCAACACTGTCCAACTCCATAAAGCCCTAGATGATCGCAGCGCTCAGCTGAAGCGGTGGAAGTTCAAGATAATGCTTTGACATTGATCGACTGATTACATACTAACTTTGCCCTACAGGAACTTAACGATGGTCGACAAATTGCCCATGTTCTCAATACAGTTGAAACTCATTCTACACTGGTCATGGCGCTTTCACAGTGCGACGCCCCATGGTTACACCATATCCTACACACGCTCCTCAAGAATGGCACAAGCATCTCCACAATTCTTCGTCAAATTGAAGATGCCATCACAAACAGATACAACCCTCATAGTTACAATCAAGCTGAATTCGATCTCGCTCTCCTCGTTTACCTTGTAGGAGGTGCAAACCTTCTCACGGCTCTCAACCAACGGCTCTGCCTTTCCGCTGTTCATACTGTCCACCACAACATGTTGTCTGTGAAGATTACACCCACTATCGGCTCTATCACATCCCAGACCAATAGGGAAAATATACAATCAGTGGTCGTCGAGCCCCGCGCTCAATCTGGCTAGCTCGCTCTTTGTGGTGTCAGTCTTCTTACAGATGAGACAGCGCTTGAAGAAGGGGCTACCCACCACCCGACTCACAATGGTGTCGGAGGCATGTGTTGGAAGCATTCAGGCGTTGCGTACCCATATCTTGACACATATGATTCAGCAGAACAATTGGCGCACAAAATCTCATCCAGGGAAGTTCACCTTGGTAAGGAGATGTCGGTGGTCGTTGCACATTGTTTTGGCGAGGACCAGACATATCCCATGCTAGCCACACCATCGTGCAAGGAGGAAGATCACACAGACTGGGAGGCGTTGATGTATAACATTGTTCATTCATGGTATGACAGCGATACCCACAAGAAGATTGGGCCACTGTGGTCCTTCGCAACGGACAGTGACGCAACGTGTCGCAAAGCCGGACACAAGGTGTTTCTGCAGTCGAAGCTCACCCCATCATCTCCTATTTATGGCATTCTCTCGGGGCTCACTGGTCTCAATCTGTACACGGGTCTGCTCGATATGACTTTAGACTTTGACTACAAACACATACTCAAACGTAAGTCGTCTCCCTGCCATTTATAGCAGAGCTGAGTCAAACACCTAGGATTTTGCACGCTACTGCGCTCGTCACATGGCTTACTCATTAACAATGGACGCCAAGTTAATTCAAAGATCTTACTCCACTACCTGTGTTGGCTCGAGGGTTGCAACAACAAGCGCGCGCACAAACTGCTATTCCCTGACGACCCTCGGGATGTCCCATGAGCGGTCGAACTCATTCATGCTGTTGTACGTCTTGGGCAGATCAATCCCAGAAAGCCCCATATACCAAGCCGGGACAAATCCCAGATATCGATGCTGTCATTGATCTTGAAGCTATCTCGTTCCTCGGTACAATCTGTACTCTTGACACCACTCGAAGAGGCAAGAATTCACCCTTATTGCCCCAGCCACAAACAAAACCTCCTCCGCTGGAGAAAAAAATGCAGGAGAGCTACCGCAGCACTTTTCACCACAGCCGTGGCCTCGGGCAGTAAACGCCCTCGTATGTAGTAGTTTTGACCATCTTTTTCGTCTAGTTTCTATCTCATCAGTGTCGTCGCTTATGCTCTCAAACACGCATTCTTCATGTTGTCCATGTTTTCACTGTGTTTTGACATCCCGTTCATGTCCTTGCACCTTGCACTCTCTTACCACCAGCTGTATCACTCTTTCATCGCACATTCTACCGTTTTTCATGCATGTTTTTTCTGCAGGGAAGGTGTCTGGAGTCCTTCTGTATTGCAAATTTGTTCATCGTTGGCTTCTATTCCAGCGTGACAAAGGTACTAAGTCAGGTAAAAAAATCACGCATGACGGTGGTGGTGGTGGGCTGCCCGGAAATTGAAGTCAGTGTTTTTCATCATTGTATCGCCCTCCTCTTGGTTTCAACTCCCTGATTGAGCATGACAACAACTTTATTTCCTTCAGATGTCCGACTCAACTTGGCACTAAGCTACCATCCCCTCAAGGTCCTCCAGGGTGCCCAGACGGTCTGGGTCACACATGGTGTGTGGTTTTAGTCAAGCTTGGATAGAAATGAAACACAAGCTCACGGCAGCTGTGACAATGTCCCTCGAAATCGACACTGTGTTCATGATCTCTATCTGTGAATCAAGCCTTAAACTTCCTGAAACAGGTCACCCTTTTTTTCGCTTCCCCATGGCATTCACCCTGGATACATTATGTCACAGAATATGTAAAAGCAGGACTCCATGTATTCTCCTTTCACTCCCACACCCTTCGCCACCGCTCAGCATACTTGGCAGCGCAAAGGTGATTGTCATTATCATCACCCTCTGCCTGGCATTTGTAGGGCCAGTTTTGAATGTCCTCAATGTGTGAGTGGTTGACAAATATTTGGACTCCTATTTTGCAACTCCGAAATTGTTCCTTGCTCAGGCTTTCAGGGGTTCAGGCCTGAGAGGTACTAAATTGCAATCAATGGCATGCAGTACAGTTCTTCATTGTACCCACTCAAGCTGACATGTACATAGTTCGCTGTCCCTTGATAGGCCTCATGCATAACTGCTGTTAAACTAGCATCTCTGACAGTTCAGTGTCAGAAAACCACCTCATTACCACTGTGGTCTTTTGTTGTTTTAAATCCTATGTAACCCTGACTTACTTGACTAATCAAGCTGTCAGCTTTTTCAACCTTAACTCACTTGTGGGCTGCTCCTATGAAAAATCCAGTTATATGCTTCACCTTCATTTATTTCAACACTGAAGTACTGACACTGCCTACCCACTTATTACAGACCGTGAATTTACTTTTAGCCGAAGTCAATAAGCTCCTCTCCATGATCTGAGATCCATGCAGATGGCCCATAGGTGGAAACCCTGCAGAAGTTTTGCATAAACATTCACACCTCAATAGCGCTGCAAGTGCAGTCTGGATGTCTTCCATTCTATTCAGAATATATGGGATTTAGGTTCACCAGGGAGCAAGTCCCTTGCCCACAGGGATGATGGAAGATCTGCACTATGATTGCACAATACATTGTCAATATATTACTGCTATGAGTGCACAGCACATACATACATTCTTGAATTCAACATCACATCCACCCCTCTCCCTCTGAGCATCGCTCATGTCACTTCACATTGACTTCTGCTGCAACACCGGAATCATCTGGGACAATGACAGGGATGTGAGAGTCTTTCTCCAGAAGCTCATACATGTCACTTTTTGTCTCCCACAACTTCAGTATTTGCACATTTACATCCCGGGGGATTATGGGTAGGAGATTGCCTTATGGGATGTTGAATTGGTCAATGGTTGGTGTTGACTCCAGGAGATGTGTGAGAGTCTGGAAATAAAGCTTACCCTTGAAACCTAGTTTATATCAGAGTTACAGAGGAATCAACATAATTATCACATTTTACTGCAAGTTCAACGGTCCTGATTTGTACATCACAATCTTTCGCCAAAGTTGTTGTGGAACATGATCCAGGCCCAGACTCTGAAGCAGGCCTGCTAGAAGGACTTGGTGTTCTACATCTTTAGCCTAAGTTCTTAGGGTGCAGCTGAGCAAGCACACAAATGATATATATACTGATAGTAGCACACAGGAATGGACAGGTACATATGTACATGTAGTACTACCAGGCTTCTTTAACTCTAATGCATCACAGGAGTAAGTAGGCCACTTCTGATATCTCCTCGGCTCCCAGCAATGCTCAAGAGACCTATGTGAAAAAAAGAATTAATCTAAGTAATCTTCATTTTCATGAATTTTTCACTTGCCTGAGCTCCAGCAGTCTGAGGGTTGGTTCCCCTTCCCAATGTTTCTTGGTTGGCCAAGGGATCATAACTGGATTATGGTAGTGTGACTACATGAACTTATTGTAGATCAATCCTCTTTGGTTAGGCTTCAGGAGCATTTGGGAACATAAATTCCACAAGCAAATATTGACAGTGGTTTAGAAACTGGGCTTGTGCTCTTGGAAGTGTTATAAGGCATGTTTGACAAAATCATGACTCTTATTATATTCAATATTTTGTGACCTTCATTCAGGTTCATCACTGATAATATAATATGTATACAACTGCTCACAGTCTCCATATATACCTTGACATGTACCATGAAACTGATCCCCAGCAACAATACCTACTAGTTCTACTGCAAACTGTCAAACACACAATTTTCCACTAGTCAGAGAGAGGCGTCAGGATTTCTCGGGGTGTGAGAAATGTCGGAGACGGAGAGAGTGGGGGAGTGAGCGCCAACTTTGGAACCACAGAGTTGGACTTCGGCTTCAGTGTATGTGCTGCGCCCAGTGCGAGTTATGGTGTCCCAATTTCTGTTGTCGTTTCCGAAGTCTACCAATGGAGTTTGTGGAGGTCTGAGCTGCACCAGCGTGGCAGCACCAAGGAGGTCTGAGTAAGCTCCGAGGCTCGGAGGTGATAGACATTGAGTGGTGCAGAGATGCAGCACACTCGGAGGTGAGTTGACGGTTGGACTTGGGTTGGGGGTTGGGGATGACGGAAGACAGAAGCAACAGAAGATGACGGTGAGTAAAGGTTCGGGTGCATCTAGTGAAGACTTTGAAGGGGTTTAACTGAGGTCTTGTGTGGGAGTATAGAGGAGGAGTGGATTCATAAGACCAGCAATGGTGACAAGCGAGTAAGCAAGCAAGGAATAATTGGACTGAGGTTTTACTCACTAGATGTACAGTACTTACATATAGTAATGTTTGTATACTGCAAAAGTCTGAAACTGGAGAGCTCAGAAGTATACTCATACCAAGCTGCGGATAATTAATACCTGAGTGAGAGGTGGTGGCTCAGAGGTCTGATGGTTGCGTGTGGCGTAGATACCGGATCTAGGCTGAGTATACAAGTGGGGATATTAAAGGTACAGAATGGAGTTACACTAATGGGTCAGTATAGGATTATACCTGTGTGAGGGTCCGAGAGTCAGGGTTGAGACCGAGACTAGAGGGTCAGAAAGGTCAGAAAGGGGTCAGAGAGGTCAGAATAAACTTGAGTGGACTTGGTGGAATTCCAGGATATGACAGGATCAGTGAACAACCCAATCATGGCCGTGATCAGTGTAAAATTTATTCTCTGATGCTGCCTTGATCATGTCATTTCCTTTTTTGGCTGATTGCCTTGTCATCACTACTCTCTGGCTGATCTCTCTGTGCACCTGATGGGGTGAAGAAATGCATCCTGGACAGGATGTAAGTGAAGAACATGATGAACAGTGATCTTGGACAAGGGTGGAGGAAAGTGTGGGAAGGATGGACATCTCAGGAGGGGCATCAGGTTAGTTGAGGAAGGTTGCTGTAATGAAGGTGAGCCAGATTTCTTCCGGACCATGGGAACCGACCGACGTCTTGCATTCTGTGGTGGAGAAGGGGAGGGCCAGAGTAGTGCCAGAGCTTCCACATCTTTGAGAAGGACCAGTTGATATGCCAGGTGTGGTAGAGGTCGATGATGTGAGAGGGAAGGACAGCATGGAGGCCTAGATGGGTGTTGAGATAGAGGGTAAAGTTTATATAATGGCCTTCAATGAAGGGAATGAGGTGGTTGTCAGTGGTGTGGAGGAAAATGCTGTCATGAACAGTGATGGAATGACAATGAGTGAGGAGATGGACTGCCTCTTGAGATGATGTAGATGGAAGAGGAAGCCAGTTCGACAGGGATGGTCCTGAACTGCTGCTCAAAGTTGAGGTCCTGGTCTGCACTGGCACTGTGGAGGATGGCCTTGTCTATTGCCTGCTGGGTGTAAGAAGTGTCATTGGTGTGGACAATGACTGGGGACCTTGATATGGACTGAAGAATTATACACATGGTCACAAATCCAGTTATATGCAAACACAAAGAATTGGGATATTTGGACTACAGGGACAATGTTCAAATCCAATATCAAACATCACATTAAAGCTCCACCAACTATTAGCAAAGTGGTATAGATGGCACACCAAACAGTATATTAATTATCATTATCCACACATGTATCTAATAATATATCAATGTATTTTAAATATATACTCATTTCCAACCACAAAATAGCTCTGTATGACAAACCAAAACACATTCAAAGCAAGCTGTCCCTGTTGAATGGGACCATGGCATGAATATGCCAGCT
>JBBPNE010000954.1:0-10685 GCA_038090735.1 Xerocomellus amylosporus | reverse complement strand
ATAACTGTCATATTGGCTAATGTAAGTCTGTCTTCGGCGTGTTTCCTGCACGGTCTCATGTGTATGATCAGCACGACTATACCAATACCAATATCACTGGTGAGCGACCCTTTATCTCCTTGTAGTGTATTTCTCATCGTCGTTGGTCCCTTGAAAGGCGATGGACTGAAGTGAGTTTTTAATTTCGAATTTGCTTGCATGTATGTCGTTGGCTCATGCCACTGTAACAGCATCAAAGCGTTCCACAATGTGCCTATTTTCTGATGGGACAAGATTCACAAACCCGATCCTCGATATCGACGTTGGGATTTGTAAGAATGTGGCTGTTTGACGGAGGAGTGCCCAACGTTGTTCACGTTTTTGACCGAATTGTTGTATTTCCGGATCCGTATGTGCCCAAGCGGGAAGACTCGGATTTGGTGCATCTTTCGGGACCCCTCGGAGCTCCCTCGATCGCGTCTGTTGGACACTACAGTAAACAGCAAAATAGCATACAATCGGCAGACACGCTGCAGATGCAGCTTCAAGAGATGGAAACAAAATCGCCAAGCATCACGGACGTACTTGTTCAAGTCGATTCCGCGCACCCTTGCATCTGAGACCACTACTTCACCCGCCAGTGGTATGTAAGAGGCAGTTCCATTCGTTACTAGAGGACATCCGAAATCCAGAACCGCGCGTATCATACGCGTGCGTCGGTATCATGTAGGGTAACAGAATAAGTGGTCTACGGTATATAGCGGAAAGTGACTAGGAGGACGTGCAGGATATGAACTAGGACAGATGCAAGTTGCAGGGGACACAAACAAAAAAGACGATGGAAAAGGAGGGACAGGATCAACGTACGCAGCGAGGAATAGGATATAAAGTAGAGTAACAATCACGAGGCCCCACAGGATAACAAAGGAAACCGAACACAACCCGATTCAGCGGTTTGCTCCGCCGTACACTCACCGTAAACTTTCGCCTCTCGTTTCTTCCACGACTGCCTTGACCCACCGCAATACAACAGTTTCAAGCATTGATTCCCACCCGTCGTCTTTTCTTGCGACGAGACGGGGGTCAAAAATAAGAGGAGGCTCAGCCGTGGCGGACCGGGTCTTCACTAGCGATGGTGATGGCGGCGCGTCCGCAAAAGCGGAGAAGACCGCAGTGTGACCAGGAGGAGAACGCGCAGGAGATGCACCGCGTGAATGTGTGCGCGCCGGCGAGGCGGTACGAGGGATATGATCTGGTCGACCGGGTGTAGACAGGACGACGAGAGGAAGGAGATAACGAAGCTTGAGTGCGCTGAGCAAGACGAATGGTCAATGTGTGAATCGATCATGGCGATACAAATACGTACCCGGCCCATAACCGCAGGTTGTCTATTCGTCGAAAAGTCCATCCAATTTTAGCTTTTTCGTCACCATCCGCGCCATCTGCGGATCGCTCGAGAAAGGCGATGTCATGAACGGAATCTGCACTGATGTAACCCCACGGTTTGCGGGAGCGACGCACCCCAGTGTTGTAAGCTGCGCAGAGACATTGTCCTGACGTGAATGCACTGAAGAATGCAGATTTGTCGGGTGTGGGCGGGACTAGGGAACGGAGATTCTCAGGAAGAAGGGCCATCAAGAGGGCATGTGCGCGACCTGCAAGACAAGCATTAGCAGAGATGCATAGCCTTTCCTGCCCTTCTACTGACCGAGAGGGTCATCTGCAAACATCGAGCGCTGAGCCCAATCGGGAAGATCATCTTCATCTACGCTTCCTGCCTCCGAAAGGGTCTCCATGTCTTCTGGCTCTTCCGATAGTGACATACTGCGCATCGAGTCGAGGATACCGGACGTAGAGACGACGCGTCGCCCTGAGCGTGGGGCATCGGGAGGAAATTGGGAGGTGAACACATCGCCTGCGCTGACTCTTCGGTTCTGCCCCCTTCCGTCCCTCACCTTCTTTGCACTCCTCTCGCCCTCCCTCTCCCAACCGCGATTTCCATCCTTGGTGCCTCCAAATAGCACATCGTCGACGAGGTCAATGTATCGTCTAACCACATCTTGCTCTTTTCCGAGGTCGGCCAGCTTGACATCTTGTTTGTACAGCCACCCACCACCAAGTACAAGCCGATCATCCCAATGCTCTCGCTTTTCTCGCTCTTCTTCGCTGAGGCTGGGTGTATCGAGGTCGTTCTCGTCCTCCCAGACCGGTACCGATTCGTTACGACCTAGCACGTGCACGAACGAAATTGACATGTCAGGGTCAACATGAGGGAGGTCCGACTCGTCATCCGACATGACCGCTGGCGATGGGCCGCGCGAATGTGGAGGTTGGCCCTGCGACGAACCGCGATCACTTTGAGCATCGTAAGCCTCGTCGGATAACGGTACTCTGGAGCGTTCTTCAAGCTCGCGGAGCGCAGCAAGCACTTCCAATGCGGACTTGCGGATCAAGGATAGGGGGTCGAGCTGCTGAGGCGCGTTGCGTTTTGGGACGGGAGCGGTCGCAGCGACCTTGTTCCTGTACTGACTGCGAAGGGTGCCTGCGGATTCGTCAGGGAGCGCGATGACATAGTTGCGGACGGAGCGGATAGCATAGGTGGTCGTCTTGAGGGTGTCGAGGACGTCGATCACGCGCGAAGCCAGTGTTGGATTGGGGGCTCGCGTGTTGTGTATGCTCCAAGCGCGAGTGACGGCAGTGAGGTCCTCGACGACGACAGGAAGAAACGCCTGTGGGTCTGTCTGGTATGTCTTGACGTGGGGGAATGCTGGCTGGCGTATCTCTGGAATTGCAGGCGAGGGTGGAAGCTCAAAGTCCACGATGCTGCCCAAGGATGCCTTGGATGTTCTCAGGCTGGCCAAGCCTCCGATCGCGGGCACGAGCCGGCTGTCGAGCCTCTTGGAAGGGCTTTGGAAGGGGTCAGGGAGGCAGAGCACAGAGGAGGCGAGACGTACTTTGGCTTTGCAGCGATGCCGGTCTTGGTGAAGTAGTGCTGGAGGTGCTCGATGCTGCCGAGGGTCATGACGCTCTGTCGCTTCGCCGCGCTGCGACTGAACGGTTTGAGCGGCTTGTTGCTCGCGTTCATGTTCGGGTAAAAGGCGGTGAGACGACGCGATTTCGCTGCGGTCTCCGAGGCGGGGGAGGAGGACCCCTCGCCGGAGCCAGAGCCGGTGTAGTCTGGGGTGAGGGCGGGCGTCGCGGGGTCGGGCATCGTCGAGGAAGAGACGTGTCGCGGGGGGTCGCGGGGGGTCGCGTCATTATAAGCTGCACCGGGCGAGCTTGGACCGGCGATGGCACACGGCAAGGATCGCCACTACTGGGCCCAGCTCAGAGCAGCCCTCACCGCAGGCGTCTGGGCCTCCGCCGCGCCCGCAAAGACCCCCAACGGCTTCTCTTTGTCCTGGTCAGAGCTCATCCGCAAATTCAACAAGCATTGCGCAGGCTTCCAGGACGTTGCAGAGATCGCCTCGCAGACCCAGGCGCTCGCCATCTGGCTCTCTGCAAATGCCGCCGACGAGGACCAGCTCGGGTCAGAGCCAGACGGACAGCTCCGTCTCGCGTCCGAGTGCATGCTGCTCCCCGAACGCGTCCAGGAGGCGACCGCGGGCTACGACGCACTCAAGGCGCTCCAGAGCACCCGCTCCGACGTACGTCGACCCTCACTCTAGCTGCACGCTCATCCAATCTCGCCATAGTCTCTGCTCCTCGCCCTTGCCTACTACGCGTACGCATTGGGAGAGCCATCCGAATGTCTCGATTATCTTTCCAAAGTACCTACAATCTCTGATGCACTGGGCCACATCCCCCTCTCCTCCACGGTCAGATCCGATGGTTCCACCCTACAGCCCCCAAGTTCTGCGTCCACGTCATGGACCGGTAGTTTTGTATCTGCCGAGTCGCCTCCTTCCACAACGAGCATCGTCGACGGCAGGGCTTGGGCAATGGCCGAGTCCGTTCGGAGCATATGTCTACAAGGTTAGGATTCATCTCTTCTTTGTACTCTCGATGCCATCTGCCTCATCGTTCTAGGCATGTGCCACGAGAAGCTCAACCCAGAGGACCCTGAACTCGCCATTCAAGCATATGCAACCGCCATCCCTCTGCTAAACGTCATTGAATTCGAAATCCCGCGCACCGTGATCGCACCAGCCTCCACTTCTTCGTTTTCCCTCTACCGCGAACTTTGGCGTTGGGTAGAACGTCTCGTGTTCCGTGCCATAACGCTCCTCGCCCGCGTGCGACATCTCGATGATCAGGAAGGTCTCATCTGGAACTTCTTCACTCGCTACGACTCCTGCAGCACTCACTGGCCAACCACCTTTCGCACTTCCCATCGTTCGATCATCGCCGTGCTGCATCTGCGCGCACTCGTCGTCCGATTCCGTGCACCCTCTCAGGTGACCCCTTCTCCCTCTCTGCAGCCAGAAAAACCACCGCAATGGCTCAATACAGCCCGATCGATCATCAATCAGTACCGCATGATACTAGACAAATGCACCCACTTTCCCAAGGCCGGAGAGCGGAACGTCAAAGTCGAAGATCTCGTCGACTTGTCCGTTGCCGTGTGGGAAGCGAGCGGAGCAATCGCAGGTCGAGCCCAATGGGTCATTGATGTCAGTGAACCCTCCATCTGCCCTCGTTCATTCTCAAACAGCAAAGTAGGTCCTCTGGTGGGCTACCCGACTCACCTTCAACTCTTACCGTATATTTCGGCACATGTTCCGCCTTTTGCATGTTTCTGGAGATACGGAACTTGCAAAGCGTACCTTGCGCCTATATATTGAGGTCGTAAGCAAGACGCGCGCTGCAGGTGTCGACGGTGACTGCGACACAGACTGTCACTGGGTGGAGACGCTCGTGGAAGGTGCAAGGATGTTCTGCCGCTTGGCACTATCTCGACTTGGCCCGAGTGGCGTCGAGGAAGCCAAAGAAGCCGGGGAGTTCTTAGAAAAGGCAAAAACACGGCTTGATCCCGCCGACAAGGAGCTTGTCGCTCGTGTTGCCCTTGCAGAAGGCATCTGGAACACCGTCACTGCTATCATAGGTGGGTGGTTGCATCTATACTGGGATCCCTTCGCGCCTAATTCCATGAGATCTACAGAAAGACATCCTCATACCCGCCCGACGAGGCTGCGCGATGCGTTGGATCAATATATCCACTCTGTCGAGGTGTTCCCTACCCCCAGTGCACACCACCAACTGGCGCTAGCATTCGCACTACCTGGTCCTTCGCAGAACCTCGAAGACGCTATCACCTCTGCACGCGCCGCCGTTGAAGGTGCTCCGAATGAGATTCGCCACTGGCACCTCCTTGGCCTATTGCTCACAGCTCAAGGAGAGTGGGTCAAAGCGCAAGAGGTGCTAGAAATCGGTGCCGCGATCAATGAGCCCCCCTCAGAGGCAGATGAGTCCCCAAGTGACACGGAAGCCGCCCCGGAGAAGATTGAGAAGAGTGCGCTAGGTGAGAGCGTGGCAACGAAAGACTTTGAGACAGAGAAAGGTGCAATAGAGGCAAACTCGGATGATGGGGATGGTGGCGTCGCGAATGAAGTGTCCGTTCACGAGACGATCCTTGACCCAGATGCATCTACGATACCTCCCTCCGATACCCTCTTGCACGCCCCTCCTGATCACCCCGGCCCGACGCCACAAGATGCTTTCGAGTACGCGTTACAATTGCGACTCACCCAGATGGCATTGACAGAGCATGTCGAGGGTCCAGAAGGAGCGGAGAATAAATGGGTGGACGTCTTTGGGTGGATTGCAGAGCGAAAAGGAACAGTTTCTGAGACCCAGCGTACGTGGACCTCTCCCTGAACATTTCCACTCTTGTTGACAAGCGCGATTTCAGTGAGATCTTCGGCAGATACCGGAACGCGCTCAGCAGTTACACAGTCAGGCTCTGTAGTCCTTGTATCTGAACCCCAGGGGATTGTTCTCGAAGTCAAGACCGAGATCTCCGGTTTCATGGATCTTCCGTCTGACCAATCAACCGACCGAACGCGACTTCCTCCGATCACTGTTACTCCACCGACTCCAGCAGATCCCGAGCGCAGGTTCCCCCTCCTCAAGCGCTCTTCTACAGACCGCGACAACTCTACAGGACAGAAGGTGCACCAGATGCTCAAAAAACGTGTCCATAAAGGACAAGAGAAGATTAGCACCATATCAAGAAAGATTGGATACGTCAGGAACGGCAGTTTGAAGCGGACGAATTCTGCTCCAGGTAAAGTTTCATTTGGATAACGCCCAGAATGCGGGATCTCATGGCCACCTTTAAAGATTTCTACGCAGTTCTTCAAAATCACCATTACCAGGCGTCTTCCATACATTCCCGCAGGCGTCTTCGCTCGGTGAAACGCAGCAACAGTAGCGAGGGTACTGAACACCCCGACGATGACTGTCCTGTCCCACCTCCGCCACCCACCCCACCTATGCAAGACGCCAAACCGATTCCTCAAGCCTCTAGGGAGGATAAGCTGTTGAGCGAGCTATGGGCATCATCCGCTGCGACATTCCGTAGACTGGGCAAGATCGACCAGGTGAAAGGTGCTATTCAGGAAGCCGAGGTCAAGAATCAAGAAAACCCTTCCGTCTGGGTTCAGGTACGTGCCGCCCTCTGGTTTGGTTCCGTGTAGACCTATCCCAATGACGCGCTGGGTTCAGTTTGGGCTGTATCACCATGCGCTGAACCACGACCGACAAGCGATCGAGGCGTTCCAAAAAGCGCTCTTCATGTCCCCCGACGACGTCTCTGCAGCCGTTCACATGTGTCGGATCTACCTCACCCCTCGCTCTCCTTCCCGGTCCTCCGAGTCAGGCGCCGACCCTGACCCCGACAAGGTCGACTTGAGCGCTGGTCTGCTGGGATACATGTCGCGCGGCCCGGGATGGGACGTCCCCGAGGTGTGGTATTTCCTCGCCAAGGCGTACGGTTTGCGGGGTCAAAAGGACAAACAACGCGAGTGTCTGACGACGGCACTGTCGTTGAGCGAGAATCGGTGTATCAGGGACCTTGGGCGTGCGGTGGGGTGGTGTCTGTGAATGGTCTCGTCGGGACCGACTTATTGGCCTCGCGCTAGTTTGCTTCCTAATTCTCCCCCCTTGTTCCTTATCTTCTACGGCCTCTGCGTACGTGTACGCGTTCGCCGTTTGCACAAGTTAATTTTCTTTTTTGGTGGTTGGATCTCTTTGCAGCATAGTACTCAGTACGCGTGATCGAGTTTCTGTTGACTGGCTTGCAGCGCTTCGCTGGATGATCCTCTCGGAACTGGCGAAGCATGATCTTATTCCTAGGACGCGATACTGGGAGAGTGGCTGCCTGGAACTTGGAATATTGCAGCTGTCATGGGCGACACCAGTTTTGATGACAAACGATGTTGCAAGATGGCTCGTGCGCGTGGGGTCTGTGAATCCGAGTCAGAGTTCTCCGGGTCCGAGGATGCTTGAATGATTGATCGATCAAACCGGTCGATGCTATCACTGCTATGAACCGCCTTGACTCCAGCGCGGTCGATGCTCGGCCCGGTACAATTGTCACGCGTCACGACCGGGCGGTGACTTGGCGACCAATATCGGCGCAGATCCGCCACCGTCCACGTGCTGCTCGGACGGGGCGGCATTAATGTGACGCGGCGTTCAAACCGTGGACCGAAGAGTGCATCATCATACTCATCCGAATACCTCAGGCTTTCACCCAAGGGCCGAGGCTGAGAAATGCGATGTGCATTTGCCGCTTCGGACGCGCCTGAGCTGGTTCACTTGCTCAACAAAACCGGCAAACAACTATTGTCGCTCCTCAACAATGCCGTTCACCTACAGGTTAGTCATGTCAAATTGCCTCGATGATACGCCTTAGGTTGTCCAGCCTCGCTCAGCGCGCCTGTCTTCCTCCACCAGCGACCGTTATCATCGCCCGTTGCCAACTTGAAGCAGTGCCTTTACATACATACTCACTCAAGCGGTATCAGAGGGACGGCCGGTTGTGCATTGTTGCCGTTATGCCAGCCTAATCTGCGATCAGCACCACGCGAACCCCGGAGATTGAGCAAACTTGGTTGTTCCCGGATCGGAGACGTAATAACTAACCGTTTGCTCACCTCCAATGAGTGTGAAATCAGTCATCCACACAGCCCATGATCGGCGCGTTCAGCGCCTCGCATCGCAAAGGTGATCTACCTCTCGTACCGTATAAAAGCTGAGGTTTCGAGCAAACTCAATACTCATCACCCAAGCTCTTTCTCCTACTAGACTTCACTCAGCATACCATACCCTAGACTTCCATTACTACCCATGTCTCCCGCCAACGTCATTCACGATTTGAAGGCTTCTCTCTCAAACTCAGCCGTCCCAGAGACGCTGCTTGATGTACTCTCTCGGGCTGTCCATCAATATCCTAATCACGAGCTCGGCTTCATCACCTCCTCCGCTCATGACTCTAGCGTCCAAACTAAGACGTTCAGCGAGTTCAATCAATATGCCTTCTCCCTAGCAAAGGCTATCCGAGCCTGGGGCAAGCCCGCTGGCTCCGTCGTTGTCGTTTACTTAACTGAACACCAGGACAACATGGCTGCTGTTTGGGCATGTCTACTCGCTGGTTACGTGCCTTGCTTGCAACCCGCGTTGAGTGCTCAGCAGGCCCACAAGGAGGGTCACGTCGCTCACATCAAGAACCTTTTCTCTTCGGCAACCTGGTTGACGAACGAGAGCGGCGCTGACCAAGTGCAGTCAATCTCCGGTCTTGATATCCACTTGCTCTCCGAGCTCAAGGCTTCAGCCGAGAACTTGGACGCGGACTTTGTTGTCCACCAACCCAAGCCCGACGATGAAGCCATCCTTTTCTTGACTTCTGGGTCGACTGGTTTCTCCAAGGCCGTCGTGCACACACACCGCACTGTCATCGCTGCATGCCATGCCAAGGGCCAAAGCTATGGCCTTACTTCAGAGTCCAAGATCATGAACTGTGAGTTTCATGGTTGTCTATCCGAGTCGGACGGTGTGCTGACGTAGAATCAGGGGTCGGATTTGACCACGTCGCTGGGTCACTCGAAATGCATATCACACCACTTCTGTTTGGTGCTTCGCAGCTACACGTCCACGCCTCCGCCATCCTTTCTGATCCCTTGCGATACCTTCGTTTGATCGAGGAAAAGGTTCGTGATCAATGTTGCTCCAGGCTTCATACGTCTGACTGACGTTCGATCTGCATTCAGTCAATCGAAGTTGCATTCGCACCCAACTTTTTGCTCGCTAAACTTACGCGCGATCTCGAGAAACGCAACGACCTCTTTGGCACATTCAACCTTGCTTCCCTCAGACGCGTCAACAGTGGCGGTGAAGCAGTTGTCAGCAAAACTGCTGTTGCTTTCAGCAGAACCCTGAAGAACCTCGCAAAGAATGGCGACGCCTCATTCGCCATCTCTGCCGGCTTCGGTATGACAGAGACCTGGTAAGTTACTGATTTGCATCCTTACGTCCACAGTCTAAGTGGTCTATTTCAGCGCTGGATGTATCTACGACCCTATCAACCTGTTGACCACGCCTCCCGCGCACGAGTTCTTGGAGCTCGGCACACCCATTGCCGGGTGCGAGATGCGCATCGTGAATCCCGAAGACAGTGTTACTCCTCGCCCTGATGGTCAGAGCGGAGAACTTCAAGTCCGCGGTCCAATGATCTTTGTGCGGTACTACAACAACCCCGAAGCAACGTCTTCCAGCTTTGTTGAGGGTGGTTGGTACCGCACTGGTGATGTCGGAATCATCGAAAACGGCAAGATGAGACTGAGCGGGCGTATCAAGGACACCGTCATCGTCCACGGTGTCTCTTACGGTATTCCGGAGCTCGAAACTCACCTCCAGACCGTCGAGGGTGTCACTCACTCCTTCCTTGCTGCTGCACCCTACCGTGCGCCCGGTCAAGAGACCGAAGGTTTTGTTATTTTCTACTCACCGACATTCGACCTCAACGGCCAAGATGCTCCCGCCAAACTCTTTGCTACGCACCGCGCCCTCCGCGATGTCTCTGTGAAGATGATCACCCTCCCACCCCAGCTCATTGTCCCTATCCCCGTGGATCAAATGGAGAAGACCACCCTCGGAAAGCTCTCTAGGGCTCGTCTCGTCAACCAGTTCAAGCAGGGCGGACTTGCCAAGCATATCGCCCGCGCAGAGGAGTTGTTGAGCATCGCTCGCGGTGCCAGCTTCATCGCCCCCTCCACTGAGACTGAGAAGACGTTGGCTCGCATCTACGCTGACATCTTCAACATCAACGTGAGCGACATATCTGCTGGCGAGAACTTCTTCGAGCTCGGTGGTACCTCCATCGATGTTATCAGACTCAAGCGCGAGGGAGAGTCCGCATTTGATTTGCCCGAGATCCCCACTATCCAGATCCTCAAGCACCCCGTCGTCTCCAGCCTGGCGAAATACGTCGACACCTTGATTTCCAAGGACGCAAGCACCGAGGAGTACGATCCCATCGTTCCCCTCAACCTCACCGGCAACAAGACCCCCATCTTCATGGTTCACCCCGGTGTCGGCGAAGTCCTCATCTTCGTCAACCTCGCCAAATACTTCCAGAACGAGCGGCCCTTCTACGCGTTCCGCGCGCGGGGTTTCGAACCCGGGCACCCGTTCTTCGGTTCCATGGACGAGATGGTATCTTCGTACGCTGCAGCCGTCAAGCGGACGCAGCCTCACGGTCCTTA
>JBBPNE010000953.1:0-10692 GCA_038090735.1 Xerocomellus amylosporus | reverse complement strand
GTCGTGTTCGCTATCTATTGGTAAGGACACCTTTGTTCGTGGTCGCTCCCGCCTCGTTGACACGATCCCTTCGTCGACAGCTTGCATTATCTCTGTGGATATTCTTGTCATTTCCCTGCATGTCTCCATACATAACATATCATCAACCTATTGCTCTCGTGCACAACTGCGGCTGCACAACGACAAGCTTACGTTACCGGCTGACCGCACGCTGTCGTTTCCCGGACCCGGACCCTCGTTTTCCTTTTCTTCTCTTCTCTTGAGCGAGTCCGTGATGGGCGTCGCACGTTTTCATGGACTTTGTCCGTCTCCACCCCTTTTCATTGTTTCCTTCACCCTCGTCACCTACCATAAACCCGTGGGTCTCAGACCTCCAACCCGTACCCGTGGTCCACGGGTACCTACCTGTCATGGGTACTCATCACGGGTAAACGGGTACCAAGCTGTAGCAGTGGGTTGACCCACAGGTATGAATGCACTGGCTCGGTTACGCGGGCATCCTCTGGGTGCGCGCGTTCAATGGTCCTTGGCCTCTGCAACACTGTGCAGGCGTTCTGTTGGTGTGGGGCACTCCCACAACGTATTTGGTACGTATACGTCATACAATGTGTTCTACTCGTCCAATATGGCCTTGATGTGGCCGCTCGCTGTGGTAAGTTGATCCATGTGCCGTGCCAGTATAGCTGACCTCCCTAGGTCATGTTCTCAGATGTCTTTGACAACACGGTGGATTCGGATGATTCATGGGTGGTCTGTGGTCGATAATTGGGTCATGGGAGGCTCAGGTGCGTCGTTCGTCTCTCCCCGGCGCTCCTTGTGCTGACCTGTCTAGTACCCAGCTAACGACTTCGTTTTCATACCATGAGGGCATCTGTCATCTGCTGTAGAACGATGAGCATCATTCTCCCCAAATTCATGTATAGATTGGAACTATTTGCCGTATGGTACGCCACAGGCCCGCCTGGATAGTTCCTATTCAGCAACCACATTTTTGACCCAACGTGGCCAGTGCAGCTGCCCAGATCGTGATCAACACAAGCATCACGGTGCTGAAAGCGGCATAAAATATGTCCGATTTACGACGATGTCGCCTGCGAGTCAGGAAGATCGCCATGGTCGAAAATAGAGGGCCAGTTCGATGCCTGCTATCGATCAGCGAACCTCAAGACACGAATATCGCGACACTCACCATACAAGATGTCTTATAGATTGACGAAAAGTGTTCCACTTGGCTCAGCCAAATCGCATGACATGATCTAGAAAAAATGAGCCATGTCTCGACTCTCGAGAACGCCTTGTGATTTTACATCACCCATCAAAGACTTCAACGTTGACGTCGACCCGGCGGGAAGGATCCTTGAATGAATAGTCGGATGTGGCGATCCGAATGTGAGGTCCCTTACTAAGTCAATCTAATTCTGGCCATATCTAGAGGGACCCTCTGCAAAAATGCCTTCAGCGCTGCATGCATCATGTAACAATCTTCCCAGGCCATACCGTCGGAATGGGAGGCACTGCACGTCCGTAAGCCCTAGGCCCTTTTTGCCAACTTTCGTCTCGGTTCCGAGGTTGCTACTAGGTACCATTGGCACGACAATGCGCGCAAGTTCGTTTGTGATGGCAACAAAGTTGTGGGTTCCAGAAGCGACCGTTGAACCTGACTGACCACCAGTCTTGGCGCGGTTCTCAACCTCGATCCTGAGCGCTGAGCTATGTACACCGTAGCGTGAGATTCGCGTCGTCGGCCGAGGCTGCTCGGCAAGTTGGCAACCTACTACCCGAAGCTCTCCGATCTGAGCCACGAAGAACAGTCTAGAACAGCGCTGGAAGCACAATGGAAGCAGCCCTATAAAATGGACCCACAAAATCGGAGCACTTACATAATAAAGACATGAGAGCCTATGTACCTAGTACAAATGCGTTTAATTTAACCTGAATTTCTCACTCACAACCCTATCTCAATATTTACATAAGTCCTAGTGGGTGCGGATGATTGTCGTGACAGTAAGCACATAAAACTGCATCATACCCCCTCCTCAGTCTACTGCCGCCATGTCTCTTTCCAAACTACCACTGCTACTATTTTCATCCACTTCCTTTCACTTAGGCCTCCGTCGCACACCATCTCCTGGTCCTGGAGACAAAGTCATGGTGGAGAGCATCTGGGAGCGAATATGGCGACATGCCGCGATACCCTCCGATATATTTCTGAAGGTTTTGGACTTTGAAGTTACGCGCGACTAAGCTGTACTCACTTGTCCAAATCACTGACAGGGCACGACATGGCTAGCCACTGCAGCGGAGTCGATGGTCATCCTCGGCTCACTACGGCATACGCTGCGTTCGCCCGACACCATTTCGGACCTCCTACACGCACTCGGACCTGTTCAATCAAGTCAACTCACCGTCCCGTTCGTCCTCGGCGCGTCGGTTATAATAGCAGGCGGCCTTCTTCGTATCAAAGCTTTTCAAACCCTCGGCCCATTTTTTATGTTTGAACAGTGCCTTCGGAAGGAGCACAGGCTCATCACGAGTGGTCCGTACGCAATAGTTCGGCATCCAGGATATGGCGGCTTGTTGATGTGCCTCGTCGGGTGGTGCATCGTACATGGCAGTCCTGGGTCGTGGCTGCGAACATCTGGTGTGTTGGGCGCCGGGTTGGTCAGGGTAGGGGTTGGGTGTTGGTGCTTTCTCACATCAGCATGTATTGCGACACTGCTTTGGCAGTCGGCAGAAGAGGATCAGTTCCTGTCGCGCCAGTTTGGGAAGGAGTGGGAGAGTTGGGCGAGGAGAGTGAAGTACAAGTTTGTGCCATTCATTTATTGATGAAGGACTTGGACTTGTTTGATTACCTCGGTTGTACACAAGGAATGATATCCCATATTCTCATTTTTCGAGTGACGAAGGCACCATGGACATGCCAAGTCATATGGGCAACCTTGTGCGTGGTGTCGCTGAGCTGCGGCTTTGAACGCGAACAGGAGGCCATGTGGAAGCATTTCATTGTCTTGTTTGGTGGATTTTATGATCCTGGGTATGATCCTGGGTATTATTGAAGTATTATTGAAGTGAGTGCACGACATTCTGCTCACGCCTTCTGCTTAGTGCATGGACTTGCTTATTAGCCCAGTACCTCAGCGATACGTGGATATTCGACACCCAAGAGTACAAATGGCGTCAAATCGAGTTTAAAGAGTCGGAACGAAAGCCCCCGTACGTGCCCTCCATTATCCACACCTGACGCCGCTGAAAGTGATATGACTAGTCCTCGCAGTGACGTCTCCTTTTTGCCCACACCTGATGGCATTGTTCTGCATGGTCCGTTTTTGAAGAATATACATACGATCTAACAATGACTCACGTTTTATCCGACAGGTGGTTACTGCAAGGAATATGCCAAGGGGAAACGTCTCGTCGGCGTCATCCTCGATGACGCCTAGTTCCTGAAGTGCGTTGATTCACCAAGTCACCTACGTGTGTGCACTGAT
The DNA here is from genome assembly GCA_038090735.1 of Xerocomellus amylosporus. NCBI lineage: Eukaryota > Fungi > Basidiomycota > Agaricomycetes > Boletales > Boletaceae > Xerocomellus > Xerocomellus amylosporus. The sequence goes on along the minus strand of JBBPNE010000953.1, from coordinate 7,204 downwards.
AGGCGATCCAGGATGACCCTCGATCCGCCCCTTCCGACCCCCTCGCGTTAAAATCGGAAAAACGCAAGACCGCATGGTCGACGCGCACGCCAATAGCGCGGGCGGGGTGTACGATGGCACTCTGGTCGGCCAAGGGGACGGGGGTCATGTTTGGAGGGGTGACAGACGAAGAGCGGGGAGAAGAAGGATTGGAGTGTGTGCCCTCGCGCGTACCCGGGGGTATACCCGTGGTACCCCATTCACGACGACAAACAGCAGCGCCACTCCGGGCGTCCAAATGCCGCTGTCCCATGTTCGTTGTTTGCATCGTGGGACCGCCGCGGGAGAGCACGACGGTCGTGTTGGTGGTCGCGTCGTTGCCAGCGCTCAGACGTGCATGTGTAGTACGAGGGAAGGGATATGATATGTCAGCATTGCAAGTCTGAGTGGAATATGCATGAAGGGACAACTTGCAATACGGCACAAGTACTATACATGTCTTTCAAGATGAGCAGCGCGGGAAGGGATAAGTGGATATTGCAATACGTGACCGTGACACTAGTACTCTGGCGGGCTGGTACACTACCGCAGTTCCTGCAAAACCATTCAACGGTAATCACCGGATATTTTGCAACAACGTCCCAGAATCTGGTGAAGATGGACCTAAGGGATCATGGAGGCGTATGGGGTTGACCGAGAATCACATAAACTCAGATATAACGAGTAGGATTTCTGAGCGACATGGCACCTAGGAACTCTTGGCAGAGCATCTCCAGCTCAGCGGCCGGCGTGACTAGGTTAACTCTGGGCGTGTCTGGATTGATCTCACTGGCAGGGGCTGTGGAGGAGATTGGACGGCGCTTTCGTACTCTCCGTCGAGATTCCAGGGGATATTGACATTTCAGAAACCGTTTGGCACATTGACTGGCAGAAGTACGATTAGTAAGCGTACTTCAAGTTGGTATGCGCACTCACTTGCAAGTTTGGTCCTTGCTGCCTGCAGGATGGCACGCAATCTTCCGCTCTCGACAGAATAAGCAAGCAGGCACGGCATGTCCACTGTACTGGGAGGGCGGAGGTGGGACGGGTGATTGTGATGAGTGAGGCTGAGTGGGATCCATGATTCAAGTTACTAGGCCTGTGAACTGAAGGATTGACGGCATGGAGAGGGAAGGACTTTATAACTGTAAGTTGTTGGCGTAATTATGTAAACGAGCAATGCTACACGAGTGTCCATATTGCCTTACATAAAAGAATTTCAACTCCTCAAGATGTCACTCGCCATCTTTGCCAGCGGCACGCCATATTTACTGGCAGCTCGAAAAGGAGCACCACCGCCTCAGTCGCGCAAATATCGACCTCGAGGCCAACAAGCGTACTGCACTCATCAACCAGCCCAACTTTTCCTCGATCGACGCCATCTTCATACCGCGCCTTAACCAGGAGCTCCAGAAGATATCTCTTTTTTACGAAGACAAGGAAAAGGAACTCTTCGACGACCTACAAACACTCGAGGCACTCGTCGCCGAGCAGGACCAAGTTGGACCCGCCGCCTGGGAGCACTATATGGAAGAGTATGCATACGAAGAGGACGACGATGACGATGACGAGCAGATAAGCGGAGAACATGTCCATTTCGAGAACGAATCCCTTCTGAAACGACGTTGCAGAAAGTCCACCTCGGCCGGCCTTCGTCCACGCAGTGGTTCACGTAAGTCCTCGAACTCGCGTTCGACGCGTCCCTGCTGACGTCTCGCAAGGCGCACATAATACTTTCTCTGGTCGTCATTGGAATATTTCCTCCGCCGACAACGGTCACGATATCGAGGCGCGTCCGTCTCCTCCCCGACCGCGCACCGACAGCGCAAGCAAGTCGCCGATGAGACACATTGCCGATCGACTCATGAACGTGAGGGGCAGCATCGCATCGCTCCCAACCGAGAGCGTATGGACTGCCAGGACCAATTACACTTGGGATATCCGTCTCTTGTTCAAGCGCAGGATTACTAGCCTCTACGTCTCTTTCTCCTCTTTAACATTGTACGTCGAAGTCAACAATTCCGGATTCCGCAAGATATTGAAAAAGTACGTCCCGAGTGCGTTTGCGTGAACCAATCTCCTAACTTAGCGATAGGTATGACAAAGTCACGTACAACGAAGTGAGTCCCGTCTGCGACATATTCATATCCATCTATCGCGCCTTATGGCTCCAAGACCGATATATGCATGACGTGGTGGAGGTTCGACTTCCCTTCCTTCAGAGCTCCAAGGACAAGCTCACGGCCACAATCAATCACCTCGTCACCTTGTACGCCACATGTGTCACTAGCGATGACCCCTCTACTGCTCTACAGCAACTCAAGGTCCATCAACGAGAGCATATAGCCTGGGAACGCAACACTGTCTGGCGGCAGATGTTGGCGCAGGAGCGACGTCCGTGTTCATGAGTACGATAAAGATGGCAATCGCGACGACGAGGGACACCCTTTCCCGCTTCAATCCGAATTCCCCCTCTTTCCCGAACGAGGGCCCCACCCAACAAGTCAGGGGCATCCCCCGCAGTGTCAAGGATGGCCCAGAAGCGAAGTGTGTGCGCGGCGTGTACTGCATGTCGTTTGAGTTGATGGCGTTGAGGCGATCCCGCTCTTCGTGACTTCGATTTTCGTTCCGTTCCTTTTGGTCGTCTTTAGAGTCGTTCGTTCGGATGGCGAAGAGCCGGTGCCACTGCCGACACTCGATGCAACCAAGTAAGTCACGGAATTTCCGTCCGAGCACGTCATTGATACGTACAACCCAGACACATATTCTCGGCCATGTTCTCGCCTACGATCATGCTTCTTATCGGCGGCTTGACGATTTCTGCCGCACTGAGCAAGACAAATATCGATCGGATGTTGATCACGCGTCTCTTGAGCATGGCCGGTTCGAAGCCTCAAACGGTCCTTTTGGCTTTTATGGCCGTGTCGTGCTTTGCTAGTATGTGGATTAGGTGCGCTCTGAGTTTTATTTATATATTTTCTCGTGCAAGTGAAGCTCTTGACACGTACTTTCAGCAACGTCGCCGCACCGACGCCTATCTCGTCCCCTCAGAACCTTATCGCCATTGGGTTCATGGGGCCCCCACTTGATTGGGCGAGCTGGTTCGCCGTTGCACTACCTGTATCCATCATCTCCATTATACTCATCTGGCTACTCCTGCTCGTGAGCTACCAACCCGCCCGTGCGCCAGACGGAGACGGGGAGATCGAGATAACTTGAAGGGCGATCAGGCCGACGAAGGAACCGTTCACTCTCAAGCAATGCTGGGTGACGGTGGTGTGTCTCGCGACCATCGGGTTGTGGTGCGTCGAACATCAAATCGAGGATACGATTGGAGATATGGGTATTATTGCCATCATACCAATCGTCGCCTTCTTTGCGACCGGTGTTCTCAAGAAGGTATGGTGTATGCGAGGGGACGTGATGTCGTCAGCTGACTGTGATTTATATGTTCGTAGGACGACTTTGAGCAGTTTGCGTGGACGATTGTGTTCTTGGCCATGGGCGGTATTGCACTCGGGTACGGTGTCAGGTCTAGCGGGCTCATGGATACCATGGATGGCGTCATTCACCGCATGCTTGAAGGTCGAACGCTCTACAGCATTGTTATTGTGCTTTCTGTCATCGTCATCGTACGTCCCCCTTTTGTGTTGTTATTCCGTTCACCTGTCACGTTGTTCGTAGATTGTTTCGATATTTATTAGCCACACCATTGCCAGCGTCCTCGTGCCCATCGCACAGCAAGTAGGGAAAGACCTCCCCGGCGGTCATGCCAACCTGCTCATCTTCCTCATGGGCTTGATATGTTCTACGGGGATGGGTATGCCGGTTTCTGGCTTCCTGAACCAACTCGCGTGCGTTGAATTCCTGTTTCTTTGTCGTTGGTTGCTCGCGCTCACATGACACACGTGTTGGATCGCTAGGGCGGCGCAAGAGGACGATCTCGGGCAGGTATACCTCACCAACGTCGATTTCCTCAAGAACGGCATCCCAGCGAGCATTATCGCGGCGCTGGTGCGTGTGTCGTCGTCAGAGTAGTATTCTGGCAGAGCTCCATGCCTCAGTTACCTTTACCGCCCTCATCCCTCGTCCTCTTGGGGCTCGTCAGTCCCGTGCCCTACCGTCGTCGTCGAACTCAACACTACCCCAGCCTCACACAGGACCAAGCTCCACGCCTCAATTGCCTTTACCGCCCTCGTCCCACCCCGGCCTTGCACAGGACCAAGCTTCATGCCTCGTCCCCTTGTAACAGCTCACCCGGGCCGGTCCCAGGCCCTACCCTATTCTATTATGGACAAAGAAGTCGACGCTGCCACCCACCCAACAATACAAGTCCTCCGCTATGGTTGCATTTATCGTTGCATTACTTTATAAATAAATATACTACTCGTGTCTATTACCCTTTCTGTACTTATTATGCTTTTCGTGCTTGTCATGGACTCACTTTCCCATGCTTATTTTCCTTATGCCCTTTTTTAGCGAGTCGCGACTTCGAAAAAGCGTGGAAAGCATAAACAAGGCCAGAAAAGGAATCTGCTGATGGAGATCTAGATCTTTACACGAAAATGCCATGTTGATATCCCCTGTAACTTAACTGGCGCCGAATTTTGCATAAGCCCGTGCCACGCCTGGACCCATCACAGCACGTGTGTGACTCGACCATAACTTGGGCTCCGGCAAATACTAGTACTGTATAGTATATACTATGTAATGTACGACGAAAATGGAGAACGTGATGGTGGTGCCAATCTCCAACTTGAAGGCTTTTGCTTAGCCGACGATTGACTGGGGCCAAGATGGAAGCTGGCCAGATCGAGTTGTGGTAGCATGATACTCCGTCGCCGTTCGCTGTTCGACTGCACGAACGTCTTATTACCGCCGCCAGATTCGATGATGTTTGCAGTGGATAACGCAGCATCCGATTTGTGTCAAGCTTGAGACGATCACCCCCGAGGGTTGAGCAGGTGTGTGCAGGCATGTTTCTTAGGATGAACCAGCTCACTGTCTTTGCAGGCTTCTACTGTTATGCATGCAACGATGTGCGTCTTGATCCCGAGTTGACAAAAGCCAGTCTCCCTGTCCAAGTCACCACCGTCAAGACACACACTGACCCCGTCGAGATGTTCCTCGAGCTCAATGTGCTCATGCAGAAACACGGTATCAGTCGGATTGACATTGTCGAGAACCGGTTCATCGGCATCAAATCCCATGGCTGCTACAAGTCCCCAGGTGCGACCATCCTCCGTGTGGCACACATCAATCTCGAAGGGCTCTTCCTCCATCGCAATGTCCACACGCTTCGCGACCAGTTCGTCATGATTGAGCTCCGAGTTGGGCGGATTCTGTACAATGGCCACTTTTTCATGCCAGAGCGCTAGTTTTTGATGAGCACTACTCCACCGAGTCAGAGGACTGTGAACGGCATTGTCCGGTTGAAGTTGCTCAAGGGAACGTGATCGTTGAGGGACGGTACTTGGATGAAGTGAGAGCCCACGATATCTACGTGGTTCTTGGGAGAGTGGGTACATCGCTTCCCAACGACAATTTATGTCTAACTGCGTCACCAGGTCATTAATAACTTGGCCAGGACATGTGCCACCACTGGGTTCATTCTTCTGGTCGTTCCCTCCTTTCATCCTCGCCATCACCCCCCTGTCGTGGTTCTACTATTGAGTGACTGTAAGCCATCTGACTCGTCTTTAACCCACCTCTGATCCCCGTGTTTCTCTAGTCACTGCCTCACGTGAACTCAAGCGCCTAGATGCTGTCTCAAAGTTGCTGTTATTTGCTTGGTTCTCTGAGTCCCTGTCGGGACTGTCTACAATCCGAGCCTACAACCAACAAGCTATCTTCACTGCACAAAATTGTTTATGCGCCAGAGTTGCGTCTGTGTGACTGCTCGACGTGCTTGACTTGTTCGCGCTGTCCTTAGGGTCATCATCATGAACGGCGTCGTGGCCTCCCAAGTCACCTGTGATGTTCCTTGGTGAGTCTTGATCCATTCTTCGTGCACTCTGACCTTCCTAGTAGGTGACCCACTGGCACTTCGGCCACTCATGGTCTCGCCCCCTGGCTCAAGCTGGACCTCCATTACTACCATAATGTCTCCTGCCAATGCCACTCATGATTTGGAGTCTGCTGTCTCAAAATCAACTGTCTCAGAGACCCTACTCGATGTTCTCTCTCGGGCTGTCTATCAATATTCTAATCACGAGCTCGGCTTTATCACCTCCGCTCACGACTCTTGTATCTACACCAAGACGTTCAGCAAGTTCAATCAACATGCCTTCTCCCTAGCAAAGGCCATCCAAGCCTGGGGCAGGCCCGCTGGCTCAGTCATTGTCATTTACCTAACCGAACACAAGGACAACATGGCTACTGTTTGGGCATGTCTACTTGCTGGTTATGTGCATTGCTTGCAGCCCACATTGAGCGCTCAGCAGGCCCATAAGGAGGGTCACGTCACTCGCAACAAGAATCTTTTCTCTCCGGCAGCCTGCGTGACGAACGAGAGCGGCACTGATCAAGTTCAGTCAATCTCCGGTCTCTACATCCATTTATATGGTGATTTTGGAATTAAGATTCAAATTATAGATGTTGGATTGTTCTACAGAGTGTGCTATAAAATAAAGCACCTTTCTGCGATCCTTTTGGCCCTAAAAATCTCCCACCTTGCCGCAGAGGGTCTGTGATGGAAGCGCCGGAAGCGCCTTTCTCCTGGAAGTGCCTCCTCCTTTCCCCCTTTTTGTCCTACATGAGCGCAAACTAGCGCAAGTTTGTGCTCAGACAGCCGTTTTGGACGGAAGCGCCTCACAGCCATGGAAGCGCTCCCCAAATACAGATGGAAGGGCCTATAATATAGCCAAGGAAGCACTCCTCACATATGCATACATGCAAGGCACAAATCAGCGCTAGTTTGTGCCTCCAACAAAACAATTTCCTTGCTAATTAAAACATCAAATGTAACACCACCAGTCACACCCCAGCCCACCCACAACAAATCCAAGTAAAATTCAACAAAATCAACAAAAACCAGGCTACACTCTGACCAGGATTTCACCATACCCAAGGCTACACTTGCTAATCAAACCAGCCAAAATCAACCCAGTACGCCACCAGCCACACCCCCGCTTCAACAAAAATCAACAAAGCACAGGCTACACTCTGACTAGGATTTGGCCATACC
>JBBPNE010000952.1:0-10693 GCA_038090735.1 Xerocomellus amylosporus | reverse complement strand
TTTCTTTTTCCTTTTAGCCTCTCATAGCCCTTGCTCACTAAAGCAAGCCTTCTTCCCTTTCAATCTGCTAGATACACTCCTACTGTCTGAGTCTCGCACAACTCGAGCTAGCTACGACTCCCAATCCGTGCGAGCCCGCCACAGCTCTTACATAGTTACGCTACGACTCGTCATGTCTGCGCAAATAATCCATAGGCTCTCGGGCGAGCTCGCGAATCGGGGCTTGTTCGAGAGTTGTATTTGCTACTCAAGTCGTCGCACCTCGGAGACCGACGTTTTCATATGTCTGGATCCTCTCCTGGACGGAGTGGAACATTCAAACCGGCAACCGGCGGTCTGCATCCGAACCGCCCTATGTGCTCCTCCAAGCCCCCTCTCAGGTTGGAGCCGCCCTCTCTTCCTTGTTCATCGCATTCGGTTCCCCGCGCCTATCACTGCAAACATGCAAAGTGGGATCGTGACCGTCGTCTTCGGGAACACATCCTGATTCCTGTGTCGCCAGTTCAATTCTCGTCGCCTCCTGGGCGCCAACTACCCTCCAGCTCGCCACCGTGATGGAACCCATAACCTGTCGAGTACGCCTTGCCTTCGTGGTTCAATCCACGTGATATGGTCATGTCTACTCATGAAACCAGTCCAACGGCGGTCGAGAGTGCCAAGCGAATGTTGCACCCTGCTTCACGGTACTGGGCATGGACCATACGACTCCTGAAAGTGAGCCAATCACACACGAGCGTCTCCAATACTATCGTGTCCACAACCGACCAGAAAATATGTCGAGCTTGGCGAGACCGGAACGGTCGATTGGGCCCACGCTTCGTTCATGGATATCGCTGACGCCCTGCATTGCTACGGTTTCGATCGTGCAACCGGTCTTGGTCGACATTGGATGTAGACTCCGTTGCGTGTGCAGCCCATCAGGGAAAAAGATAATCTTCGGGTTCGTCTCGGCGTGGCAAATCAGCCTGCAACACGCCTCAAAGAGTGCATCTATAAGAGATATGAATCTCCGTGTTTGATTCTTGACTGATACTCCAAGGACAGGTATATCCATAACGGCAAACCGTATGATACGCCGAGGCCAGTGTCAAATGATCCGCGGGACCCAACATTCAAGTCACGGAAACACGACATTGACTCCATGACCTCACTCGATCGGGCGGGGCTTTGCAGTTACACATGTCCTGCGTCAGTGCGTCTCCATGGCTGCCTGGCATGATGTCTCAAATATTGCTTCCTGTCCCCACGATGGTCGCCCTTCGAGCTAAGAGCTTCGTTCCCCTAACCCCCCGCCAGTCCCGCGAAGCGGAAAGGCTCACGATAGGACAGCGCGCTTTGAGGGCTTCGACAAACGGCTCCCGTCGCACGCCGTTCTTGTACAGGTCATCCGGCACCTTGTTGGACGTTACGACGACGACACCGCCCATCCGCCAATACCACGAGAGGACGTCGGACAGCAATCCTGCACTCGAGACAGGAGCTGTACTTGGTCAAACACGAGTAACCAATGGCAAAGCACGAGCCGCTGGGGCGATCGCACACGCGATCGTCGCCACGTATGAACCTGTCACGCGAATTTCGCCGTCATGGTAGTGGCAGCAAGTCACGTCTCGGCGGATGAGCTGGGATTTCCGCGATTTAGACCTTGGGGGTGCCTTGATTTTTCCAAATTCCTCGGACAGGATCGGGACAAGGAAGGGACAGGAAGGGGCTCGGAGGACATCGATGACCACCAGGGCGTGATGTCATCGATCCGCCCTGAGCCGACAGAGCGGGTGCAAACGCGGGCGGAGCATCGCTATCGAGCTGGCGCTCCAACTCACGAAGCTAGTACAACTGGGGCATGTGGTGCTGTACTGACTGTCGTAGTGACGCACTTGCATGATTCAGACGATTCGGATTTGGTGTTCAGCGCGTCTGATCCGGCCGAGCGTTGCCAGACTGCGATACATTTCGAGAAGATTTGTTTGCTGTGTTGAAGCTGTTCTGCCAGCGATTATGAGAGTAAGCTGTCCGAGTTGTTTTAATCGCAATGTTTGGTCTTTGCTCAGACCTATGTCCTTCAGAGGCGAACGTCGTGGCTCTCTAACCGGTGATCAATCGATCACACATGTCGGAGACGAGGGTTCTAAACGTTGTATTACAAAAGACAGGTATTCAATATGTATAAAAGTGAAGTAAAGATGGAGTCGCAAACTTGTTTGCCAATGCTCAAAAAAAGGGGTGACAAGGAATGCGAAACTCCAACAAGCCAACTATCAAGAATGAAAGAATGGCAAAATAAGTAACACAAGTGTCTGAAGAAAAAGATAGATGTGGGTCATGCTCCGGTGGGTTAGTAGTATACAGTTGACTTGTAATGAGTAACGATGTGCTTGAAATTACGCGGAACGCTAGTTTACCTCGGGAGCGACGAGACACGATGCACACATCATTAGGGCGAGTGCATCAAGCCAACGGCGAATCAGGGGGTGATTGAAGAGGTGAAGGGCGAATGGCGACGTGGAACGACGACTCGAAGCATCTCACCGTCGAATTCAGCTCGTACTTGGCCCAATTCGGCATCATAGCCAAAGGAGACACGGCGCTCAAAGTGACCTAGTCGCACTATTTTAATTACGGCGTTCGTCAGTCGGGTTTGTACATACCGCCTTCAGGCTTCCACGAATCTGCGACAACGTGTAATATGCGACGCCTCCGTGTGGCAATGGTTCTACGAGGAGGATGAGTAAAAACGAGAGGGGATGAAAGGAGGCAGACTAGCATTGCGTCTTGTGAGAAGCCTGGTAGCCGGACCAGGAGGATATATTCCAGTTGTGACGTTTCGACGGCAATCCAGGTGTTGGCAGGGGGGGAGTGGCAGAGGAAAGAATCGCACGGGGCACGGCCGTGGGCGCCCTGCTCGTTGGGTGTCAAGATTACTGGGGCCTCGGGGGCGAGGATGCTGGGAGCGGAGGATACTGTGGGGGACATTTCCTCGGGCGGGAGAAACCTCGAATAGGGAGGGGGAGGGGAGGACGGGGCCGACGTCAGAGGAGGAGTCGGCAAGGGCCTGCGCTTGGCTGGTTCCCCAGCGTCATTAGAAAGGTTTTCAGCGCGGGGGTGCATTGGAGGGAAATGAGCGACCCGGCGGTGATTTGTTGGCGGCGGAGGTGGCGTGGGAAGTGACATCATGGACTGGTCCGACATCCGATCGGGCTCTCCCCTGCACCGCGATCATGCACGTCAAACGCGTCACGCTCACGTCCAAGAAGAACTGGTGGATGGGTCCGTCTCTCTCCGCTCCCCATCGCAGGTGCTCATACAACCCATCCAGTCGAACTCGACCAGGAGGTCAACTCGTCCACCGGCTCCTTCTCCTCCGAGGAGACCAGCGTCGCGCCAGACGACGGCCGCTACCACCACGAAGAAGAAAAGGATACCAAGTCCCCCAACCCGTCCATACCCGTGTACAAGCCACCCCGTCACCCGACCTCCATCTTCTCCTTTCCCACTCCAACCGCATACTCGGCGCCCCCAAACATAACCGCGCACCTTGCTCCGTGTGCACAGGGATCCGCCTCCGTCCTCTTCAAGTGCGTCGTCAAGAAACCAGACGTCGTGCAGCTCGAGATCAACGGGGAGATGCAGTCGAATGCCCTCGATGTCACAACACAGTTCCTCGCAGAGTTGCGTGTCTACACCACCCTGTCTCGCCATCGCAACATCGCCGCCTTCCTGGGTTGTCTCGAGAACGTCGGCATGGTCCTCGAGTACGTCGACGGCCGCTCTCTGTACGACGTCATCCGCCAGCGTCCTCCCCTCTCCCGCGCGAAAAAGATCGACTTCCACAACCAGCTCCTCGACGGTCTCACCCATCTCCATGCCTTTCGCTTGAGCCATGGCGATCTCTCCCTTCTCAACATACAAGTCACCCGTTCCTCTGATACGGTAAAGCTCCTCGATTTCGGCCGCTCTGTCTCTATGGATTCGATATTCCTCCCCCCCTCAGATGATCCTGTAGATCCTTTCCAGCACATCCACCGCAAGCCCACCAATCCACCAGCCTCAAAGGCACACCCAACGATGCTCGAGCAAATTCATCCTGGCACACGCCCGTTCGCCGCTCCGGAGGTGTTACGTGGCGAATGTCAAGACCCCATCCTTGCCGATGCTTATAGCTTTGGCATGGTCCTCGTTTCCATCGACAGATGCGAGGTCGTAGATCTCAAACCATGGGAGCAACGCAAAGACCTCGTGCCTGACTCTCTCTTTATCGGTTGCGAGATCTTCGAGGGGCGTGCTAGGGAGTACCTGAGAAAGCTCGACACGAGGAGAAGATTAATCAAGGAAGACTCAATACCGGCTGAGATTTAAATTTCCCAACCCTTCACGCTCTATTTTTCTCGTCTAGTTTCATTCCTACATATCCACGATACAGATCTCGAGGTTGGATGTCCCCTTGAAAGATCGCCGCATATACCCTTTTATGGTTGGGTATTCCTCTCCTGTTTCACTGTACTGCTCCCAACAACGGACTTGACAACCATCAGTGTATCATTACTCACCATCATACATGCTTGATCATCGTTTCTGTTCTGCGAACGTGCGATAGTCAGGGGAAGTTGACCTTTTCGGGCCATGTACGGCTGAGTCAGTACATTATTCCCACCAGCTCTGCCATCCACACTCTGAGTCTGACGATGGCCACCGTTCACCCCTCGCGCATGGGCCTAGTCCCACAAGACCCAAAGGATGGCTATCGTCGTCCGTCGCCCCACGGGTACGACAGAGACCGCAGGGAGAGGGAAAAAACGAGGCCTAGAGAAAGCAACAACGACAGTGAGAGAGGGAGGGAGAGGGAGGGGAAACGGCCCGACGATAGACGCGACCGGAAAAGAGACCGCGACGACGAACGGACGTCGCCCCGACGCAAGGACAGCGCGAGACGGGTCGACGACAGAGACAAAGACAGAGGTAGACACCGAGACCGAGACCGAGACGAGGACAGGGACAGAAGCAGGAGTCGAGGACGAGGCTCACCGGAATACGGAGATTACAAGCGTCCCCCATCGCCTGGACCTGGACCAGCAACGCCTAGCATGTATCCCAGTCGCCAGTCGCGCGACGGAACGTACGAGCGGCGCAGTGGATACGCGGCCGGCGGCGGCGAGTACTTGGAAAGGTGCGGCTCTCATTCTCGGTCGAATCTGTGTGCTGACTTGCTTTTGACAGCCGGAGGACGCAGCGGGATATCTCAACGCTTAGCATCTGGCCGCCTTCGCCAAAAGCGGCCGCACGCGCACTGTATGTCGTTCTTTCACGCCCTTGTAATTCTCCGGTGTGACCTCGCTTTCCCGTAGATCACCCGAGCGTGGTCCCTCTCGCAAAAAATCCAAGCGGGACCGCTCAGATACTCCATCAGATTCCTCAGACTCGGAATCAGAACGCCGTCGCCGCGAACGCAAAGCGCGTAAACGCGCCCGGAAAGAAAGGCAGCGAACAGAACGCAAAGAGCACAAGCCTCGGTCACGAAGCTACGACGATGCCGAGGAAGAAGAGCGCTCCAGAGAAAGAGACCGCGATCGGAGGAGCAAGAGCAAGAGTCGTCCGCGAAGCCCGAGCCCTGCCCCTTCCTCTCCTCGCATGTCCGAGGGAGAATGGGTCGAAAAACACGTGGATGCGGCTCCGTTTGTCGTGACGTCTCAGAGCAACAGTTCAATGCCACCACCAGCCACTATACCGTCACATAGCAAGAGGCAGGTAGAGGAAGACGAGGATGAGGACGAGGACGAAGACATGGATGTCGGCCCCCAGCCTCTAACGAAGGTGATCGCGTCCAAAAAAGTAGACGAGCGCGCCTATGGTAGTGCGCTGTTACGCGGTGAAGGTAGTGCCATGGCCGCCTTCTTGCAAGACGACCCACAATCCCGTATCCCTCGTCGTGGTGAAATCGGCCTCACGTCGGACGAGATAGCACAGTTCGAGTCTGTTGGGTATGTCATGAGCGGCAGCAGGCACAAGCGCATGAACGCTGTCCGTATGAGGAAAGAAAACCAGGTCATCAGCGCCGAAGAGAAGAGGGGTATTCTCAAGTTGCAGAGAGAGGAGAGAGAGAGGCGAGAGGCTATACTCAGGGAGGAATTCAGTGAACTCGTACACGAGAAGCTCAAAGGGCCGGAGACGAAGAGGACGGCCGCCTAAACCATCTTACACTCATCACCCGCTGCGCGCTAGCATCAAGTTTGGATGTATTCATTCGTCACTAAATATGAAGCATAGTTCCATACTTTGTCGCAACTAATACACCGTACGAGTATGTACGAGGAATAAATAGTGTTTAGAGTTCGTCGCGCTTTCCGGGTTGTATGCCCGTGAGTTCTGTCGTGAACACTAGAGCAGCGTGAGGAGGGATAGCTTTGCCAGCTCCACGGCCTCCTAAGAGCACACGCTGTGAGAAACAAAACGAGAATGAATGACGATAGACGAACCGTAAGCCAATTTAGAAGGGATAGTCAACGTGCGTTTCTCTCCGACACAGGCACCCAAAAGACCCTGATCCCAGCCACTGATCACTTGGCGAGCTCCAACTAAGAAAAACACGGTGAGCGCTGTGAGTGTGCGAGAAACCAAACAATACACACGCTGGAAGGACAAAGGCTGGCCCCGGTCGAGACTATGGCACCCACGTCACTATTGCACATTCAGGTTTCATAAAACGACGTACCTCGAGTCAAACTTGGTTCCGCCTTCAAACAGAGTACCAGTCTGAAATGATATCCACGGTGAGAACGGCAACAAACGGACCGTCGTGAACTCACGTAGTGAACGGCGATGGTGTCCCCCTTGACTGCCTTCTCAGAGCATTCCTCAGGAATAAAAGTGGTCTCGATTTGGAGCTCTGTGGGTGGCTGAGCTGCGAGGGCGCAGACCGCCACTGCCAACAGCGAGAACCAGGCGTTGAACAACTGCATGTTTATCGGGGAGATGCACGGTGTATTTTCACGCGACTTGGCACGGCCAACACGTGTCAATGCTGACTAAGATTGCCGTGGGTTGCCGCTGAGTCAGCAACTGTACAGTGCAAGTCCACCCGTAACCTTAATATCCACGACTGCCTCATCCCAATCGACCCCGACCCCGACGAACAAAATGGTGGGCAAACACTACGTTATATAGCGTCCTGTTCTTATCCCGTTCGTTAGCCTTCACAAAAGACCTTTCGCACGAAACGCATCCTCGCCAAGGCCTCCCGCCAGAACCGGTGAGTAAATATGCACGAAAGACGACAGACGGGTGCTCATTGGACGTCCTCATTCTAGGCCCATTCCCCAGTGGTTCCGTCTGAAGACGGATACCAAAATCCAAGTACGCGTTTGCCGATAGCGAAGCTGTCGGAATTTCTGACGACGCCCCCATTTTACAGTACAACGCCAAGCGTCGTCACTGGCGGCGCACCAAACTCAACATTTAGGCGTCCTTTTTATTGTTCAGATGTTTTCCCTTGAGGGACAGCAAAGAGACAAGCAGATGGAGATATGATATGCCGACACACCCGCACCTATGTACTTCTTGCAAATGCAATCATGACTCCTCTTCGCTTTGAGTGTCCGGACCCGGGTGGCTATTGATCTATTTTTCTAGTTCCAGGTGGCCTTCCCGAGTTAAGTACTATGGTCCCCGGGTGTGGACATGGCTCTGCGTGACTATTAAACCGAAACTCGACGGGACGCCAATGTTGACGACCGCGATAGGTCCAATTATCAAGAACGTGGGTACAAACTTTGCGAAGAAGAGTCAATTCTTTGGTGGCCTTGACCTCGAGCATTACGACGGCCCCAAGACCGAGCCGGTTGGGAGATCATATACATACTCGCGGCTATGGCGTATGATCCTGAATGAAAGCCGTCTTTTGATTGGGACGGAGAACTACATGGTGAACAAAGGCTATACCACAACGCCATTGGTGCACTTGCCTTGCTTCGCCTGAGCATGATACCTTGAGCAGTGGGATCAAGAGAAAGTGGGAGTGAGTGCGGATTGATGGCTTCTTCGTGGTTTCCTGATCACATTGCAATATCACCCTCGGTCTCGAACCCTGCCGCACAATATACCCTGATGGCGAGGGTTCGAATGTACATCACACAATCGGCAATGGGGAGACTCACCGGCACCAGTGGGCCACTGTTTGTAGTGACATTCCGATAGCAAATACCGGGAAACCCGCTTCCATCGCATCTCCAACCTCTTGACCATCTTCCAACTGCCCACAATGTGCCTTTCATCGGGTTGGGATGCCACTGAGCAGACTTTGTCTTGACAACCAATAGAGACGATGTCGCGCCATCTTGGCGAACAGATGCTCGCGCGTGCTCATCAACACGTCTAGCGGCCATCTTTGAAACCCCGGTTTTCAACGAACTTCTTGTTTCCTCGATGACGACACAGTCTGATATCGAGCGAGCAATGAAAGAGCACTTTCGATATGTAACGCCCTCGCACAGGGGGACGAAATGAACCCCTGTTCGAGATGGTGGAGAACGTGGAGAACATATACGACCTCGAGGTGTCTCGAGAGAACAAGCAGTTACGAAGGTTCTGTTCACTCGTACGTGACACCGGATTCCATTGAGCATATGTTGAGCGCGTTGTGCGAGTTGTTTCTTCGTAAACCCAGCCTTAAACGGGTCAGTCTAAACCTTGACACCTTGAGCATGAGTCCGAAAAGGGCCCTGGAAGGATTTTGAGCACATGTTACACTATAGTAGATGGTTGCGGTAGTAGCGTGTATGTCAACGTGTTCACAAAACTGCTTCCGAGTGGCACAGTTCATCCCACTTCAGGACTCCGTCTAGCAGCTTCGCTGCATTCTGTAACAACGACCTCTCTACAGCGCTCTCCTGGTACCATGTCTCTTATTGTCACCATCTTTTCGCTCGTGTTTCTGACTGAACTTGTATCATGGATCGGTAAATCCGTCCTTCTCGAGCTTGTATGCCGTCTTTTCGCATTTCTGGGGGGTTCGACCTTGAATTCGTTTGCAGGCTTGGGGTCTCTACTGCAGAGTGTTCATGAGTGTCCAATATGCAAGACAGCGCCAGCTCAAAGCCGAGCTGCTCACGACAAAGAAAGAGCTTATGCAGACCAGCGCTCAGGATCAATTCGCCAAGTGGGCAAAGTTGAGACGGAGTGTTGACAAGGGGCTCGCAGAGCTTGAAAAACTCAGTGAGTCACATTCCTCCTGTCCAGCCGACTGGTACACGTTGCAGCCTGCATGCACACGTTTCTCGTGACTGCCTCTGATGCGTTCCTTCCAGACAGCGAGCTTGCCACCACCAAATCCGCTTTCTCTGCCAAGTTTAATGGTCTCATTTGGATATTAACGGCGGGGTCGCAATTCGCTATCGGGTGGTGGTACAGGAAATCGGCTGTATTTTACCTACCGCCCAATTGGTTTGGTCCTCTTACGTGGACGCTCGCGCTTCCATTTGCACCACCAGGTTAGCCGTGATTCTTTGATCTCGCCAGAGGGACTGATGGATCCGTGACAATCTCTGCTTCTAGGCTCTGTCAGTGTCGGGGTTTGGCAGATGGCATGCCGTAGGGTGATCAAAGCGGGAGAGTACACCGTTAAAAATATCACAGGTGAGTGATCCATTCCTCGTTATTGGCTTAATACTGAGTTTGTTACCAAATATTCACGCCGCATCTCCGTCTGTCAGCGGTGCCGTCGGAGCCTGTGGCCGTGCCAGGGGAGTCAGGAGCCAGTTCCTCCGCTGAGAAGTCGTCATAGTCGTATGGGATGCGATGAGTACGAGCGTCTCCCCAGCAGAGGGTGATATACGAGGATGATGCGGTTGTCAGGCCTTCTTGGGCCATAATAATTTTTGCTTCGCATTATCACCTGTATAGGCTCTGAGTCAGTGAAGTTCGCGGGAGGGTCATGTGATTGAAGTTCGCATCAAATTCTTGTTGGAGGCTAACCTTATCAGTGCAGTGTGGACGATTGGTGGACGAGTTGTTGATGGCATCAGTGACGGATCAACACCCTAGGAAAGAGGTATCATGGACATTTCTTGTTCAGTGTTTGCAGAGTGCCAGCACGACCTCGAGTCTGGCAGCGCCGCGGCAAGACAGAACGGACGGAAGTGATGGCAGGGTGTTCTTGATTTGGTAGTGTTGATTTAGGGGATCTCACTAAGTTGGTGGTCCTCCATGCCTCCTGACGAGAATAAACAAAGGTGAAGCTCAAGTCAACTTGCGTCGTTCGGCTGAAGATCGTTTGTCTCTTGAGAGGGAGGAACGTAGCGAGGTCAGTAAATGATCATTCTGGCACCTGATTTAAGACAGGGGAAACTCATATCATAATTAGGGTCTTTGGTGTCGGAGCGGGAACCGGACGGACGGACGGAGTCCCGCCAGGAGTACTTAAATTCAACTTGCACGTCTTCCCAGCGAACAGCATATCTTTATGATGCCTTCAGGCGTCCAGATTCACTCGGAAGTCGCCCCGGAGGCACAGGCACAGATTCTCACAAATGACGCACTGACCTTCCTCGCTGCCCTCCACAGGACCTTCGAGCCCACCAGGCAGAGTCTCCTAGTCGCCCGCGACCTCGCCCAGCGCAGGTACGACTCGGGCGTCCCCCTCGACTTCCCGCCAGAGACCGCCCACATCCGTGCTGACCCTTCGTGGCACTGTGCGCCCCCTGCC
>JBBPNE010000951.1:0-10699 GCA_038090735.1 Xerocomellus amylosporus | reverse complement strand
GACGCGGGAGCTGAAATTTTGAGAGCCAATGGGATCGGACCGCTGGACAAGTGGGTTGACGACCACGTGTTTTTCCGGATCCCACGCACGCAGCTACAAGGCTACAACCAAGCTAGAGAGGTTTGGTGCAAAGACATAAAACAGAATGGTTTGCGACATACCGGATCGCGAATCTGGTACAGCGGGACCTCCCACGAGGGCAACATACTCGAAGAGTTCAGCGAAAACTGTTCCTTTCCCATCCAGGACCTCTCAACTTCATCCGAGCGCATAGGCGAGGAGGCGGATTTCACGTACGGCATCGCAGACATCGACCGCATATCCCACGAGTTGGGTATTCCCTGGGAGAGCTCGAAGGACCAACCGTTCGCACCAACCACGATCTACATAGGTTTTCTGTGGGATTTAGAGGCTCGTACAGTGAGACTCAGTCCAGCGAAAGTCAAGAAATACGCAGACGCAATTAACAACTGGCTCGCCAGGCCAACACACACCCTGAAAAACGTACAAGAGCTGTACGGAAAACTACTACACTCCGCATCTATCCTAATACAGGGTCGAGCCTATTTGGTAGGGCTAGAGGGCATGCTGTCGACATGCGCCAACCGGCCGTTCGCACCGCACCGCCCAAGCAACGGCATAGCCGAAGACCTCCAATGGTGGCGGAAAAAAATCCTTTCCGGGGCTCTCGTCCGCTCCATCATCCCGCCCCCCATTTTTCTCGACCTCAAAGCCTTTTCCGATGCCAGTTCTGGTATTGGAATCGGCATTGTCATCGGTCGGAGATGGCGCGCCTGGAGGCTCATCCCGGGCTGGAAATCCACCAACGGGCAAAGGGACATTGGATGGGCAGAAGCACTTGGTTTCGAGTTACTCATCCGTGCTGTCGACTCTATCCTCGTTAGCGAGCACCACATCAAGGTCCATGGCGATAACACAGGCGTCATCGAAGGTTGGCACGTCGGCAGGCACCGTAACGCCGCTGTCAACTCTGTCTTCAGGGACATTCACACCTTCCTCGAAACGGCCAAACGAGTGCGCAGCGTCGCCCCCCATTACATCCCCAGCGCCAACAATCCAGCTGACCCACCCTCCCGAGGGATTCTCGACCCAGCACACCTCATCCTCCCACCCTTTCCGATCCCTGAACGCGCTCGCAAATTCATCGTGGACGCAACAAACCCCCTCTCTGCACACGAGCTCAGAGCGCTCAGGGAGGGCTACTACACCGGCGCAGCTACTAAGACCATGGACAAATTCCGCGACCAGCAAGAGGCCGCGGAACGAGCCAGAGCAGAGGTCGGATTCGAGGACGAGTTTCTCTTCGGATTCCTCCAAAACCATTGATTCCAACTCTTCCCGCTTCAACTCCCTGTTAGCATCACCACACCCAGTTGCCACCAGTTCAACGAGTGGTGCGAGACCTCGCCCCTATCACCCGAATCTTCGCCCCCTCCCCTCCCCCAACAGACCACATTGTCTGGCGAGAGATAGACTGCGTTGTTGGATCCCAACGAACGCATCAACAAGGGCTGCGGGAAACGCATCCCCAACAGTGGTTTTCGAGGCAGCCTTGGACCGCGTCCAAGAGGTCATGGGAGCTTCATGGGCGGAAAGCACCAAGGAACTCTATGGCACCGGTTTGCTCGTCCTTCACGTCTACTGCAACATCAATCATATATCCGAATCCGAACAATGCCTGGTTTCACGGGCCCTGCTACTCTCGTTTTTAGCCAGCTGCGGTGGTGTGCATTCCGGCTCCACCATTTCCAACTATCACGCGGCCATCAAAGGCTGGCACCTCCTTCACGGCCATTCCTGGGAAATGAACCAAGACAAGATCAGACTCGCGCTTCAAGGAGCCACTCGTCTAGCCCTGCGCAGCTCCAAACGACCCAAGCGTCCCCCCATGACAGTGGACGACATTAAAATCCTAAGAGCCCACCTAGACCTAGCTGACCCATGTGATGCCGCAATATACGCATGCATCGTCACGGTGTTTTACTGCGTCGCAAGGCTGGGAGAATTCACGGTTCCTGCAATCACCAAATTCGAGCCATCCAAGCACATCACCTGTTACGGTCGCTCTCTAAGCGCCTAACATAACGGACTTAAACTCTTTTTCTTTTGTGTCTTATTTTATCTCTTGTCTTGACTGATAAGATCCCCTTTAGTCTGATGACAGCTACGCTGCCTTCGCACCAGGCCTACGCCTGCCCTTTACCATGTGCAGTGCACACCTTTGCCTCACCCCTCGGTGCTGTGCACTTCTATGCTTCTTTCATTCATCTCCCACATGCCTCATGTTAACCTTTCGTCTTTCATTAAGGAAGTGCCTTCTTCATGGCTGTGCTTGATGCACACCCCCTATGCATGTTTCTTTATTCTTCTCTTCCATTCTGCCACCGCCGTGCGGTTGCATCATGTCTTCCTTCTCTTCCATTCCAAGGCTATGCTCGATGCATGCCTTTCCCTCATGTTATCTATCTTAGACACTCATCGGTAGATCCGACCACAACATGTATATATTAGTAGAGTAGTATATAAGGCCGCAAGTGCCAGCCAGAGAACGACAGTTTAGTTCTCTTGGTCTTTCCCCACCATTGCAACGATACTCCTAGACTCACTGCTAGTGCTTTGAGCTAGTACACCTTTGACGCATCCTCTTGAGTATTGGTTGAAGCCTTTACCATTTGGTTGTTTGCTTTGACGATCCCCTAGAGCACTCCAGGAGCAGTGGCTGATTGGGTCGTTTCATCACCCGTCGCAACGTAACTTTCCTGAGGAACCAAAACAATTTGCTGGTCATAAAATTCA
Organism: Xerocomellus amylosporus; assembly: GCA_038090735.1. Lineage (NCBI taxonomy): Eukaryota > Fungi > Basidiomycota > Agaricomycetes > Boletales > Boletaceae > Xerocomellus > Xerocomellus amylosporus. The sequence continues at coordinate 7,882 of JBBPNE010000951.1, read as the reverse complement.
ATCTGCCAGTTACGAAATGCGCTCACGAAGGAGAAGATGTGCAGTGCGCACCACAAACAAATTGCATCACCGACCCAGAAGCAGCCTTACAGAATCACTTCCGCGTGAATCCCGCCACTCCTAACGCCCATCTGTTCGCCTGGAGGCACCCGAAAAGCAGTTTGCGACCTCTTTCCAAGAATCAAGTGACTTCGCGTATCTCAGTCATTGCGAAGTTATGTGGTCTATTGGAACTCAAAGGGCACAGCTTGCGGATCGGGGGAACTCTATTCTACCTCCTCAAGGGCGTTCCATTTGATGTCGTCAAAGTCATGGGACGTTGGGCGGGAGAAGCTTTCACCCTTTACCTCAGGCACCACACTTTGGTTCTCGCGCCATTTCTCCAAGCCGACAGGAATCTACTCGAAGATTTCAACCGAATTGCCATGCCGCCGGTTCGCTGAGTAAGTCGCCTGCTCCTAAATTTAGGGTTTCTAAGCTTCGCTAGATGCGTCGCTTTGGCTCCTAATCATAGGGTTCACAGCTCATCTTATCTACCTTAGGTTCGGGCCAGTTTCGGGCCAGGAAACCCTCCGGGTTTTCGCCCAACCCCACAAATCAGTCTTTGGCAATAGTACCACCCACCCGTCACGTATCACACGACTTTCTTTGTCCCGAATCACCTGTACATAGCATACCTCCTATCACTTGCGTTTTCCCTCAGGCCACTCGAGCGATGCGATATCACGCAGAACCTGTCCTTGCTTCCAACTGTCAGGCTATATGTAAATCATGCTGGATAAGTCTTCGTAGAGGGAAGCGACCTAAGTTTGCATTGGCTAACAAAATGTGGTATGAAGACATGCCTTGTGTGCTGAAGAACTTGTCCTATATTGAGAAGTTGTTGATATTGCATGTCCGTCACAATAGATGCATTGTGAAAGTCTTGAGTTCTGGTTCAAGGAAGATGGTGGCCAATGCTATATCCTTTCGTCATCCTTCACAAAAGATCTATGCAACTCTCCCACCTCCACCTGCAGACTTGGATGATGTTGTTGCTATCATCTTTACGGGTCCTGCACCACCCATGGATGATGATTTCAAGCTATGTCTATGCTTGTCCAACGCAAGAATGTTTATGATGCTTTGAGCTGGCTAAAACTGAATCATAGTGATTATGCCAATTTACAGATTTCCTTGGACAATCTGATGGCATATCCTGAAAATATACCACCGGTTGTGATTGACTATCGTAAGAGTTCTGGCGAGCGTCCCATTGAGTCCTGTGGTTTGGATGACATTGGGTTGGATGATGGCACCTTCAATGGTATTTGCCCTTTAACTGTTCATGGAATCACTGGTCAGAATTACACAGAACTGTCCATGCATGCTTTAAAGGCACTGGCTGTACTATCATTCCGCACATTTCCCCAGCCAGGGCGGGTGTATTTGGCATGAGATGGATCCACTAGACATGTGTGGATTTGCGGAACATTTGGCTTCCCACTGCACCACCACTCCCAATGCCTTTGGGTGCTCCAACATTGGCCTGAAGCCTTATGTAAATTGTTCTACAGATTCCCCATAGTAGGGCACATTTATCCCGTGTGGTTCCCCCCTTTCCCCCCCACAATCTGGTGGGCCTGCCTGTATATTCTCCCTAGTCCCGCATTGTGTTGAATTACCAGGCGTAGACTAGTTCTGAGGGAGGAAGTACTAGTGCTTACCGGTTGATGGAAACGTTTGAAGAGCACGTAGTGGTAGCAGAACAAGATGTTATTCTAACTCAGATGCTGAGTTCGTATATATGTACTGGTGGCCCGCTTATGTAATAGCGGTTGCCATATACGGTATACTACACTACGATAAAGAATGAAATAGTATAGTACAATGTCAACACATTGCATTGGCAGATCTGCCAATATATTTCCCCCTCCTCTGCCAAACACCCTGGCTGGCTCCGCATATATTCTCCCTAGTTCCACATTCCATTGGTGGACCCACCAATGTATTTCCCTGCCTCCACCAAACATCCTGGCTGGCTCCGCATATATTTCCCCCACCTCCACCAAACATCCTGCCTAACTCCACATACATATAGTCCCTCCAGCCCCACATTCCATTGGCTGACCTGCCAATCTGTATTCCCCTCCTCCACCAAACACCCTGGCAGGCTCCGCATATAGTTCCCCCAGTCCCACATTCCATTGGCGGGCCCACCAATATGTTTCCCCCCTCCACCAAACATCCTGGCAGACTCCGCATATATTCTCCCCAGTCCCACATTCCATTAGCAGGCCTGCCTGTGTGTTTCCCCCCTTTCCTCCCCACACCCTGGTGGGCCCGCCGGTGTATTCTCCTTAGTCAGACAATCCATTGGCGGGCCCACCTTTGTGTTTCCCCCTCCTCTGCCAAACACCCTGGGAGGCTCCGCATATATTCCACCCAGTCCTACATTCCATTGGCAGGCCCGCCTGTGTATTTCCTCCCTTTACTCCCCACATCCTGCTGGGCCCGCCTGTATATTCTCCCTAGTCCCACATTCCATTGGCAGGCCCACCAATGTGTTTTCCCCTGCTTCACCAGACACCCTGGCAGGCCCTGCTGATATTCCCCCCAGTCCCACATTCCATTAGCAGGCCCGCCTGCATGTTTTCCCCCTTTCCTCTCTGCATCCTGGTGGGCCCGCATGTGTATTCCTCCTAGTCCAACAATCCATACCCACCAAAATATGGTACCCATATCCATGGGTCTGGGTACCTTCATTGTTCTGCCAGCTAACACCCATGGATATACCCACAGTGGGCATACCCATGATTTACCCATGGGTTCAGGGGGAAAACAACAGATGTGTAGTATTTTCTTTGGTTCCAAAAGTTCTTGTATCATTGTATATCTACTCATCAATGGTATCAGGTATGGCATCCCAGCTCTCTGGCATCTATTTATCATTCCCAACAACATCAGCAAGACAAGAGCCTGCAGGTCAGTAGTTTTTTGTGTTTGAAAGTCCAGTTAAGTCTAATCTTTTGCCACTTTTTAGACAGACCAGACTGACTCCAACTGAGACCACTCATCTGTTGAACATGTACTATACTATTTCATTCTTTATTGTAGTGTAGTGTAGTATACCATATATGGCAACCACTATTACATAAGCGAGCCACCAGTACTTATATACGAACTCAGTGTCTGAGTTCCAATAACATCTTGTCCACTTACCACTACATGCCATTACAAGTGTTTCCATCAACCGGTGAGCACTAGTACTTCCTCCCTCAGAACTAGTCTACACCTGGTACTTCAACAGGTTATGAGCCCTGATAGCCAAGCAGCGTAGTGCCTGATGGCTGCAACGCTAGCTAGCTAGTCAGACCCGGTTCAAACATTGTGCGGAAACGCTGCATATGTATAAACCTTTGATGGCACCATGTCCTGCTGCTTCACGCGCAGGGCACTGGTAGGGGGAGACTATGTTGGTTCATTACACTAACATGTTCGCATTGTAGAACTTACAATGTCTTCTTCCAACACTGCCTCTTCTTCCAAGGCCACCATTCCCGTCCTCACTGGCGCCAACTGGAGCCACTTCTGGACTTCCATGGCTGCCTACTTACAGGCAAGCGGATGCATGTGGTGCTGCGAGTTCCCTCACCTGGTGCTCACATCGGGCACAACCACGCCCACCAAGGATGAGCGTGACTTTTATATTCAGTGGCTGAAGGCGAACGGTACTGTCATCGGTTCCATCAAGCTCCACCTCTCTGAGTCGCTGAAAGCCAAGTTCTCAGCACACATTGATGCTGCTGCCTTGGTAAAGGCTCTCAGAGACAAGTACGCCTCCCCAGGCATCTCTGGCACGTACGCGCTGTTTAAGGAACTTCTCGAGGTTAAGATCGCCTCTTCCTCTCACCCCACACCTTCTCTCTCGAAGGTAGTCACCCTCTTCTCCCGCCTCAAGTCAGCGGGTTACAGCTTCGACGACAACGTCCAGGCCATGCTTTTGCTGGCCAAGCTTCCCCCCTCCATGGACATGGTAGTGCAGATGATTGCGCAAGCCAAGGACGCCTCTGGGAAGGCGAAAGACTCCACCGTCGAGGAGATCTCCCAGGCTGTGATCCTCTCGTGGGATCAGCACCATATGCTGAAAGGATCGCAACCGGCCGTTCAGGCCAACAAGATCAGCGCTGTAAAGTGCAAGGGGGATGACACCAAGTTCGAACAGCAGCAGGCGCCACAAGGCAACAGCTCAAAGAAGAAGTGGAAGCATGGTAAGCGTGCTGGTAAGAAGCAGAAGGAGAAGGAAGCCTCCGGCTCCCATTCCCATGCCACCCACATCGCCTTGGTGGTGTACACTTCCGGTCCTAAACCTCCCATCGACCCGCGCGCACTTGCCCACCATCCCGCCAGTCTCTACCAAGGAACAGGCGCTCCACCCTTTCACACAGGGATCCAGGAGGTGTTCACTCTCGCCCACCAGCTTGAGCTTGAGCCCTCCATGGAAACCATCCGTGATCTGGATTGTGGGCTGCAGCACCAAGGGTCAGAATATTGGTCTTTGTTCATTCCTCCGTTCCCGTTATTCCCATCTGCACACGACACCTCTTCCATCCCACTGGATATCCGACTTGGAATTCCAGCTACTACTGGCACCAACCACTGTCTCGATAACAAGTGGATAAATGGTGATCCCTCCATCTCCTGCTCCCTCCTCTCATGAGTTGAGGATATGCGGGATGAAGTCACATCCTCCGCCGCCGCCTCGTCTTCTGCTGTTAGGCTGGACGAGCCCTCTTCCCTGAAACGACCCAATCAGCCACTGCTCCTGGGGTGCTCTAGGGGATCGTCAAAGCAAACAACCAAATGGTAGAGGCTTCAACCAATACTCAAGAGGATGCATCAAAGGGTTACTAGCTGCAAGCACTAGCAGGCAGTCTAGGAGTTGTCGCTGCAATGGTGGGGAAAGACCAAGAGAACTAGACTGGTAGTTCTCTGGCTGGCACTTGCGGCCTTACAGTATATACTACTCTACTAATATATACATGTTGTGGTCGGATCTACCGATAAGTGATCTACTATAGATAACATGAGGAGGAGGCATGCATCAAGCATAGCCTTTGGAATGGAAGAAAAGGGGAGCATGAGGCAACCGCACGGCGGTGGCAGAATGGAAGAGAAGCATAGAAACATGCATAGGGGGTGTGCATCAAGCACAGCCATGGAGAAGGCACTGCCTTAATGAAAGACGAAAGGTTAACATGAGGCATGTGGGAGATTAATGAAAGAAGCATAGAAGTGCACAGCACCGGAGGGGTGAGGCAAACATGCGCACTGCACATGGTGAAGGGCAGGCAAAGGCCTAGTGCGAAGGCAGCATAGCTGTCATCAGACTAAAGAGATCTTATCAGTCAAGACAAGAGATAAGATAAGAAACAAAAGGAAAAGAGTTTAAGTCCGTTATGTTAGGCGCTTAGGGAGCGACCGTAACATTCCCGGTTCGCCGAAAGGCTTGAGCCAATCTACGAGTCGGATTCCGACTCTCCCCCACCCTGCAAGTGCTCCAAGCGCTCCTGCCGGAAAAACACCATCATGGCACCTCCTGCGGAACACTGGGATGAAGATGACATCATCGACATCTATGGGTCGGACGAAGATGACAATGGCTTTGTACACATGTGCTCATCAGTACATTCCCCTTCTCTCACACCACAATTGCTAACAGCTGCTTCTGCGCTTACAGTTAGTAATTACATTAATATTTGTGGTAGTGTACGTCCTTGCAATGAAATATGTTGCAAATGGGAGAAGTGTGAACATTGTCACAATGATTTTAAGCCGCATTGGATTCTAGACTTGGGTGCTTCAATGCACTTTACCCCTCTAAGGGAAGCCTTTACTACTTATACCAAGTACAGTAAAGAAGAGCGCCTACCTGTGCAAACAGCGGCAGCTACCATCTATGTGGAAGGAAAAGGTACCATCTGTCTGCGATGGGTTGATGACTGTAAGCACTCTCATGATATTGAGCTGCATGACGTTGGGCACATACCCAACTCCGGTGTCAACCTAATCTCTCTTGGGCACCTGCTGCAAGCAGGAGCTAAGGTCACTGGTGAGACGAACACCATCACTGTCACATATGGCGATGGGGATATCCTAGCACTGTTTACTACTGGCCAACTTGGCCGTAATATGTACACTTTGAAAGCGTCCCCAGTCCACTCCCATGCCCTTGGGATGATAGACTATGAGACAGTCCATCGCAGATTAGGACACCCTTCAAAAGAGGTTGCCAAGCACACTAAGCAGCATACCACTGGGCTTCTGGATTTTACAATCCCGGTGTAGAGCTCCGAGCTGCTCTAGGTTTGTATTACCTATTTCCGAGCGTTTCCGCCCACTTTCCCGCGCTAGTCCGAACTACTCCGGTCGGTATTGCACATAGTCTGAAGTCCAGAAGTCCGAAAACGCGGTCTTATGACCAAATCGGTCGGACTAATGTCGGACTCCTTTTAGTACCATTTCTTTTCATTAGTATACTTTGGATATTGTTTCCTTACAGTTCCGAACCTTATTCCTAGTAGTTACACAGTCCTGGGCAATTCCCGGACTATAAAAAAAACTGTACCTAGCATTTCCGAATGCATCTTTGATCATCCGTTTTTCCATCTCCCTTCTGCGACCTACTTTCCACACGTCCGAGTCCACTACGGGGCTCGTCGACTACATCCTGCACCTTCTCGACCTCTCCACAACGCGCACGACAGTCCGATCACCGCTCGGACTACTTTCCCACGCTTCGGACTACCTTCGGACTAACTGCGGTCAACTATAACTCCTTCTCCTCATCATTCCCTACAACCCGAGCCTTCACTTACCTTCCAGGATCCTCTTTGGGGACGAACATATTGCACCTGCAGACCCCCACACATAGACCTGACTTACCCCTTTAGTCAGGTTTGTTGCTATTCACCGGATACAATCTCCACCGTCTGTCCCAGCTGCACTAAAGGCAAGCAGCCTCAATGCTCCTTCCCTCTGACCAACATGCATGCCAAGCGCACCTTTGAGCTTATCCACACATATATTAAGTCGTTCCTGACTGAGTCATACCACAAGTACAATTACTTGATCATCTTCCTAGATAATTTCACCTCCATGACCTGGACCATCCCTTTGTGCATGAAAAGTGCCGCATTGACGGCTACCCGCCAGTTCTTTTCAATGGTGAAGACGCAATTCCAAGCATCAGTACAAGGTTGGATGTCAGACTTTGGTGGCGAGTACAAATCCGCCGCCTACGATGATATGCTTAAGGGGGAGGGCATTAGAGTTTACAACTCTGCCCCCCACGTACCTCAACAAAACGGGCACGCAGAACACTTTATGCGCACCCTAATGGACAAAGCAGAGGCTATGCGCCATTTGGCTTGCTTGCCTGATAGCTGGTGGGAATTCGCTACCGCCCATCCCACCCACCTGCACAACAGGACACCCCTATCTCACCTTCAATGGCATACACCATACAAAGCGCTTCATAGCAAGCAGCCTCGAGTTGACCACTTGCGCATATTGGATGTGCTGCATATGTGTTCCTCCCGGCCAAAGTTAGGGCAGACAAATTAGCCCCTAAATTGGAACTTACAATATGGTATACAGTGGCTCAAACAACTGTCCCAATGTTTGCATGTTTTTCACTAAAGTCGATAATCCCTAACCGCATCTAACCTGGGCCCTAACATATGAGTGTATGAGATGAAGCGCTTACGCCTGGCTTTCTATAGGTGCAAGGATCAAGGGATTCGGTCAGGAGTTGATGAAATGGCAGCCATTGTAAAATGACAACTCATTGGGACAGTTGTTTGACTTTGTACAAGAAAGGATATTTAGTACTTGGTATGAC
>JBBPNE010000950.1:0-10721 GCA_038090735.1 Xerocomellus amylosporus | reverse complement strand
GGAATGTCCCCAGCGGCGACAAAAGTCGCATTGGAGAGTGAGACAAGAGGACTGGGGATGTCCAGGGGCGGAGATATGACAGTGGGGACAGACATACTCAGGGCAGTCTTCACGGTAATGACCCAAACAATGACACCGAAAACACTCGGTGAGGGCCGACGCCGAACGTCGGGTAATGGGGACCTGAATGAGCCTGGTGGGGGCTGAGATGACCTCGGTTCCATTGGGTAAACGGGAACGAAAGGAATGATTGAGCTCGAGGATAGTTTCATCAAGACCAAGTTCAGATTCAACAACCGTTGGGGATGAAGAGACTGAGGAGGGTGGGGGTGAGGACAGGCGAGATAAAAGAGTGGAGGGAGTCTCTGCAGGTGGTGGAACAGGGATGGGAGAGGGAGATTGAGGTGCAGGGAGGTCGGATAACTTGAGGTAACAGTCTTGTTCATGCATGGTCATAGAGAGGTAAATGCGACGGAAGGTGGGATAGATGATGTCGGGGGAAAGTTGTTCGACAAAGGTGTGAAAACCATGCAGGTGGAGAAGAGTGAGAACACGTTGGGGTAAATGTGCGAGGGACAAACAAAGTGGGATGCCAAATTCTGCGGGTATATCGCTGGGGGCGGCCAAGACATGATACCGTTGCGTAGAGGAGATGTCATGGAATAAATGAATGAGTTCCTGACAGATCAGGTCTTCCTCATAGAGGGGGAGGGCCTCGACAGTGTGGAGGAGGATGGGATTTGCGAGGATGGCGGCGTAGAGCGAATGGGTGGCGTAAAAGGGTAAGTAGGTAGGCACCACACAATGAGAGCGCAAGGGGGAAGTAGAAGAGGTAGAAGACAACGATGAAGGAGATTGAGAGGAGGAAAGAAATGACATATTGATTGTTAAGGAAAAGAAAGTCACAGAACATTCACTAGGGGGGTACTTCACGAAGAGACGCCGCTTCCTAGGAAGAGAGAAAGAGAGATATGGAAAACTAAGGGAGACTATGGGATAGTTTATATCTGGATAGGATGGTGGGAGAATGACGAAGATTACTTTCAGGTTCCCAGGTGTTCTCGGAAGAAGGATAGCCTTTCCATGCGGTCAGGTACAATCGACGTCCGGAAGATCCTTTGTGGGCGACTATGTGATCAACTTCGTACTCTTCTTCATTATCGATGACGTCAGGTGGTGGGAAAGAGAAGGAGGACCCATGTGCTTCGGTTTGACAATAAGAAGATAGAAGCAAGGCGTGGAAAACATCGTGTATTTTCCATGTGGGGGGGAGTCGAAGTCGATAGGCGAGTGGAGATAGTACCTGAGCAATTTCGAATGGTCCATGATGTTTGGGTGCAAGTTTCCTAGAAGGGTAAGACAGCCTGAGACTTGTGGCTTCTAACCACACCTTGTCTCCGACCTTCCAAGGGGAAAACTTCCGAGTGGATCTTTCCGTCATGATCCGACGGGCGGTTTCATGTGCCGCAAGGGCTTCTTTTCGGGCGGTTTCTAGGGATGAAAGGCGACTTTCGAGAGCCGGAAGGAAGGTCTTTCCAAGGGGAGGATAAGTACGAGGTTCGTATCCTAGAAGAAGAGAGAAGGGGAAAACTTTGGTGGAACTATGGGGAACAGAGTTGTGGATGAATTCTGTGGAGGTGAGGAATTTAGACCATTTTTGAGGGTTATTGGCGCAGAAGATCCGAAGATAAGTTTCGACTTCTTGATTGGTGTGTTCCGTTTGTCCGTCCGTTTGAGGGTGGTATGCGGAGGAGAGGCGGATATCATACTTGAGGATGCGAGCTAATTCTCTGGCAAAGGCAGATGCGAACTGTGGGCCTCTATCAGAGATAATGGAGTCGTATAGACCAAAGTGTTTGAATATGAAGTCAAAAAAGAGTTGAGTTACTCCATTGGCATTGATGGTCTTGGAGCAAGGAGCTAGAATTACCCCCTTCGTAAGGCCATGGTCAACCGCGACCATTAAGGAATCGTGGCCATGGGATAGAGGAAGTCCGGTGACAAGGTCGACTGAGAGTTGTTTGAAAGGAAGGGTGGAAGAAGACAGGATGGGGGCTAAAGGCGGGGTGGTCGGGTGTGTGAGGGTCTTGTTTTGTTGACAGATAGTGCATCCAGCAACAAAATTCGAGACAAAAACAGAGAGGCCTGGCCACCAAAAGTCACGTTCTAGGACAGCCTTAGTGCGAAAGCGTCCAAGGTGACCCGAGAGTGGAGAGTCATGGATTGCATGGAGCAGAGCAGATCAAGCAGCGGGAGGAACGTACATCCTGCCTTTGAAGTAGAGATGACCATTATCGAAGGTCCAATGAGCAAGGGAGGAGCGAGGGAAGAGGGGGGAGTTATTATCGAGGTTCTGAAGGGCACATAGGACGAGGGGATCCGAGGAGGAGGAGGATTTGATATGAAGGGCAAGTGTGAGGTCTAAAGCATTGATAACAGCCGGTTGGCGAACAATGGAGGCGTCGACATTGTCCAAGGAGGTGTTGATGTGATCACGTCGAGAGAGAGCATCAGCAGGAGCCATCTTTGTGCCAGGTAGGACTTTCCAGACGATATCGAAGTCCTGTAAGAGAAGCGACCAGCGGGCCTGTCGACGCGAGAGTTTGCGAGGATCTTTTAGGTAGGAGAGGTTCTTGTGGTCGGTGATAATGGTGATCGGGTAGGAGGTACCTTGGACATATTGTTTCCATTCTTCCAAGGCAAGAATGACGGCGAGGAGTTCGCGATCATAGATATCGTAGTTTCATTCGGCAGGGATGAAGGTCTTGGAAAAATAAGCACAGGGGTGTGAGTCACTGTTGACATCATCTTGGAGTAATACAGCGCCTGCCGCGAATAAAGATGCATCGGTCATGATGGAAAAGGGGCGAGTGACATCAGGGATAGCCAGGACAGGGCCAGAAGAGAATGCATCTCCTAGCGTGTTGAAGGCTCGTAGTTGGAGTGGGGTCCAGACCCATGGTTGATCTTTGTGAGTGAGGAGGTTAAGGGGGGTGACGACATGGGAGAAGTTAGGGATAAATTTGCGATAGAAGTTCGCAAAGCCGAGGAACGAGCGTATGCCTTTGACAGAGGCTGGGGGTTTCCAAACGCAAATGGCTGAGAGCTTGATGGGGTCCATGGCGACCTGTCCTTGACCAATGATCATGCCCAAGAACTCCATCTTGGGCACATCAAAAAGACATTTGGCGAGTTTGAGGGAGAGTCCGTGTTCGCGGAGATGGAGAAGGACACGTCGGGTTCGTTCATGGTGAAGAGCTTTATCCCCCTGGGTGTGGATTCCAAGGTCGTCCATGTAAATTTTAAGCCAACGTTCTGCGATCATATCAGCGAAGATGTGGTTCATGAAGGCTTGGAATGTGGGTGGAGCATTGCAGAAGCCAAAGAACATGACAGTGGGTTCGAAGAGGCCGAATGGCGTGATGAACGCAGCCTTCCATTGGTCCGTTTCGCGAATGCGAATGTTGTTATAACCCCAACGAATATCGAACTTGGTGAAGAGGGTGGAGTCCTTCATATCATCGATAAGTTCAGGGATGAGTGGTAGGGGATACGCATTTCGAACGGTATGGGAGTTTAGATAGCGGTAGTCCTGGCATGGTCGGAGTGACCCATCTTTCTTGGGTACGAAGAAGAATGGGGCTGCCTGGGGGGATTTCGAGTGTATAATGCATCCCGTCTCGAGGTGTTCATCAATGAAGGCGCGACATGTGTCCTTTTCCTTAGGGTTCAGAGGGTAAACCTTGGCAATTTTTGGTGTGAACGAAGGTTTAAGGTCGATGGTGTGGTCATAGGATCGGTGTGGGGGGAGGAGGTCATAAGTTTTTCGGAAAATATGTACATCCTCGAAATCCTTACACCATTCGGGTAGTTCTATGTCCGTGGCTTTGGCATCCTGTGCCAACTGGGTGGAGATGTTGATCTTGTTGATGGATTTGTCCGAAGGTTCCATGGAGGCGAGGTACTCACTAGGAGACACATCAAGCCCCGATGAATACCGTTGAGTGTAAAGTCTGGAAAGCTCTTGATCAACATCGAGCCCAAGCCAGCGAAGTAGGTATCATTGCAGGGTAGCAGAGTCTTTAGGCTCGAGGGTAGAGGGTGAGGGGAAGGTGAGCATGTGGGATTTCCAGTCAATGTGAGGATTCTGGGATTTTAGCCAAGGCATTTCCAAGATAACTTGCCAACGACTGAGGCTAACTACCATAAGGTCAACATCCTCGGGTTTCTGGGAGAGCGACATGCGGGTGGATGCTTTCCACAGAATGGTACCTTTACGATTAGTGGTACCATCGACATTGAGAGCTCAAATGGGATGGGGTAGTTTCTTTAAAGGGAAGTTGGCCAAGGTGAGAAGGCCGAGGTTGATAAAGTTGCCAGTGGCTCCTGAGTCAATTAGGGCTGTGGTTTCGACGATTTGTTCTCCGACATGTACCTTGATAGGGAAACGCAGGGTTCGTTCATTGGCAGGAGCTACTAGTACATGGGAGATAGTCTGGGAAGGTAACGTCGAGGTAACTTCCCGTTTCAAAAATCCTGGTCGATGGTCGAGATAACTGACATTTCTTCCTTGGGAGTTTCATAACACATCTGGAGTACTTGAAGGATTTCAGCTTCATTCTTTCCCTGGGTCTTTAGGAAATTAACATAGGTTTCGAAGGCAGAGGGACTTTGGGTGGTAGAGGGCGAAGGGGTGGGAGGATTGGTTTCGGTAGAGCGGATGGTCTGAGGGCGAGGGTTTGCTCTTGGTTGGGAGTTTCGAGGTTTAGTACATTGAGTAGCGTTGTGGCCGACGTTTCTGCAACGGAAACATCGTCCTTCACGGATGCACTTGGCACGTTCGGTGGGGGTGAGTTTCGAGAGGATAACAGCGTCGATGTCCATGGCATCAGGGTCTCGAGCGGGTCGAGCGGAGTGGAAGGTGGGGGTTCTTCCTCCTTTCAAGGCCAGGATGCGCATTTTCTGGGCGTGGAAGGTTTTTGCTTGAGCGATCCATTTGTCAATGGAGACAGGGATGGTGGCCATGGAGAGGATCATGGTGGTCAGCTGTTGGTCGAGTCCAAGAGAGAACTGATCAATGAGTGCAGCATCATCTGTGATTCCTGCCCTGGAGGACAGGTTCCGAAAGTCGGTGATATACTTTTGGAAACCGTCATCGGTGATTCCATCAGGTCGTCTGAAGGACTTCTGAACGAGTTTGGTGAGATCGAATCGGGCAGTGGCTTTGGTATCGAATGGGTAAAAGGTGGATTCAAAGTTCTCGGTGAATTTGTCAAAGGTCTTGTCAAAGGCGGGAATGGCCATGTTGGCCATTTTAGCGTACCACATTTCAGAGAAGGAGACTCCTCGTCCTTTACTTAGTTTGTTGAGGGTGGTCATGACTCGTTCCTTGTTGGTGATATAGATGGCGGAGTTGATGGCATAGTAGGCTTTCATAGCTTTAATCCATCGTACCGCATCAGCAGGTTCTCCGGAGAAATCGGCAGGGAGGGCTGCTTTGAGTTCAACAGGTCTAGACATAGGGACGGCGGATGGTGCTGGGGGTACTAGGGGTGCTGGGGGTGCCGAGGGTACTGGGGGCGCTAATGGTGCTGGGGGTACTGGAATGGGTCGAGGGTTTGCAGTGTGTGGTCGTCGTCCGACCCTGGGACTAGGTGTTACTGGGATAGAGGGTGGTGGTTCCTCGTCACTGTCGTCGGGTGCTCAGAAGCCTCTGGGATTCCACTGGGACGTGGTGAAGAACTAGGGGGGCGTCCTGCTCCTGAATAGGAGGGACGAGGAGAGATTCTTGATCTTTTGTTACGCGAGACGTCGACAAGAGTCGAAGCGAGATAACGTCTGGGTCAGAGGAGGAACTCACGAAGAGTCACAACATCTCTGAGACAGAGGTTCTGATGACGAAGGGACTCTAGGGACTCGAGGGACTAAGAGGCCTCGAAAGAGACTAGGGCTGAGGAGAGTGAAGATGAGACCAAAGGTCAAGGATGCAAGTCGACGCTAGATTGCGTAGATCAAGAATGAAGTACAGAATACAGACGGTCTAGTATAAGCACTAAGGGACGCGTCATCAGAGAACATCGGAGAATCGGACAGAACAGTGAGTAATCAGGAACACATAACTGATATGAGAGAATCAGTTCAGGAGGGCTAAGTCTGATGATAAGAAGATGCGAGATAACAATGATAAGAACATGTCTCCCCCGGTAGTAGCTAGGGAACGGTGCGAGACGATCATAAGACAAAGAAAGAGGGATTCAGTGTATCAACAACAAGGAGACAGTGAATCCAATCCGAGCGAAACATACCCATTAGGACATGAGTATGGTGAGCGAAAGAAAGAAGATAAACGATGACAAAGAAGAAAAACTGTAACATCGGACAGCTTCGGTCACCGAGGAAATCGTCTCACCCGCCATCGGAGCATCTCGGACTACCCCCGCGCCATCATCCTCAAGGTTAGAAACACTGATACCAGCATCGGCACCCGCAATACCTCGACCCCTACCACCGGCATTCCCAAAGAGTAACATTCCGAATCGCTTCGAACCCGCTAACGCATCCGCTTTGGCGCCAAGCAGACAATTCAGATATGTTTGCCCTATCGAAGACAAGACCGCACCCCGTCGCATATTAGAAAAGGTGTTGGAGACTACCGTCCCAATACCTGTCAATGACCTTCTCTCGGTAGCACCGGAGTTCCGGAAACATCTCCATGAGCCAGCTACCACCAAACGCATCCCTGTCACCACTAACATTGTACAGGTTAACGAGCTCTCCGGTCGCGATCCTGACACCGTCAGCCGAGAGTTCGGAGACCGCATTCACCGAAACAATGACGGACTGATAGTAGCCCATCACAGCGTCCCCTTGGGCTCCATTGAGGCCAAGGTGGTCGGCACCGGTAGGACTATTAACGCAGTCCTGGACTCTGGTTCAGAGATTCTCGCCATGCCCAAACAGGTATGGGAGGGTCTTGGACTACCAGTCCGATTGGACCATGTCATGACCATGTCAAACACTAACACCAGTACCGAATCGACTATCGGAGTAGTCGAGAACCTTGCATTGGATTTTGGCGCCGGAGAAGTCTATCTCCAGGTCCAGGTAGTACCCCGCGCCAACTTCGACCTACTACTCGGACGCCCCTTCCAGTGCCTACTCAGTGCGAAAACCGACGACTTCCCCGATGGCACCCAGCTCATCACTCTCCACGACCCAAACTCCGGGAAAGCATACAAGATCCCGACCCATGCATGGACCGAAGGATGCCCGAGATGCCAACGGAAACTACCATGTACAAACCACCAGTCCGTCATGGAGGTGGGTTTTTAGGTTTTGATGAGCCACCGAAAGGTTGGGGAGATTCAAGCGTGCTCGCTTCCCTTATTTCATCATTCAACTTCTCGTCCTCCATTCCCCCGACTCGGTCTATTAAGACTGAGATCTCGGACTATGCCTCATCGCCTTCTTACCAGTTCGCGTCATCCACTCAGACCGTTGTGCTACTGTCCCACCTTGATGCCCTTACTTCTACCTATACCTTTGACCCCTTGACCCATTCTCTGGCTTACAAGCCAGTTGCAAAGAAAGTCCGACCAGTCTTGGCTCCTCTTGAGGAGGAATACCGAGTTCTGCGTCGGCTTCTGGACAATCCTCTCGCCGGTCTTATACCGTTACCCACTCACCCTCCAGAATTCATACCCGGAGTTCGATTCACACAGGCACGCTCTGATGCACTTGACCTTGACCCAGCAAACTGGCTTTGGCCCGAAGAGCCGAAGTTAGTCTGATGGATAGTCCTCAACCACGAAACTGCCTTCATGTGGATTCCGGCCGAGAGAGGCCGACTGGATGACCGCTACTTCCCGCCCGTCAAAATCCTGATGGTGCCTCACACTCCATGGGTACTCCGCAACATACCAATCCCGCCTTCATCCTGGGATCAGGTAATCCAAATTATCAAGCACCGAATCACCTCCAGTGTTTACAAACCCTCCACCGCCGCCTACTGCTCTCGCTGGTTCTGCGTCCACAAGCAGGACGGCAAGACCCTCCGCCTTGTTCATGACCTCCAACCCCTCAACCCCGTCACCATCCGGGACTCCTCGGTCCCCCCGTTCATCGAGCACCTGGCCGAGTCCTTCGGCGGGTATGTGGTATACGGAATGATGGATCTGTTCGCGGGCTACGATCAGCGTCCACTGCATGTTGAGTCCTGAGACATGACCACATTCAACAGTCCACTCGGACCTTATCGGTGTACCACCCTCCCAATGGGTCATACTAACACGGTCCAAATTTATCAGGCTGATATGGCTTTTATCCTACAGGAGGAAATTCCACACCATACAATGCCCTTCATCGACGACCTCCCTGTCAAGACCGAAACCACCCGACACCAAAACTCCGACGGAAGTTACAAAACCATCCCTGAAAACTCCGGCATCCGTACTTTCATCTGGAAACACCTGACCGTTGTCCACAGGATACTCCAACGCCTACAGAACATCAGTGCAACGGTCTCCACGAAGAAATTCGTCCTTGCTGCCCCCGACGCTACTATCGTCAGACACAAGTGCACGTTCGAGGGCCGAATCCCCCACAAACTTAAAGTACAGAAGATCCATGATTGGCCGGAATGCGAGACCCTAACGCAAGTCCGAGGGTTCCTAGGAACCTGCGGAGTAGTCCGCATTTTCATCTGTGACTTCGCCGCTATCTCTCGGCCTCTCGTTAACCTTACCCGCAAAGGTGTCCCCTTCGAATGGGGAGACGCCCAGCGCGATGCTATGACTCGTCTAAAGGACGAGATCATCCGATCACCCGCACTCTGACGGCTGGACTACGAGTCCAGTCGGGAGGTAGTCCTCGCCGTGGACACTTCGCTCATCGCAGTTGGTTTCATTTTATCTCAAGAAGGGGAGGATGGCAAACACTATCCAAACCGATTCTGTTCCATTAGCCTCACGAGTGTCAAGAGCCGATACTCTCAGGTGAAGCTCGAGCTCTATGGACTATTTCGGGCCTTGCGCTCAGTCCGAGTTGTTATCTTTGGAGTTACTAACCTTGTCGTTGAACTAGATGCCAAGTACGTTAAAGGTATGATTAACAACCCCGATCTCCAACCGAACGCGACAATCAATAGATGGATTGCCAGTATTCTTTTATTCCACTTTGAACTCCGTCACATCCTGGCGGAGAAGCACGCAGGACCGGACGGTCTATCTCGGCGTCCACACGCTCTGCTTGATCCTCCCGAGGTCGATGACATCGAGGGATGGCTGGACAATTCGTATTCATTTTGCATCACCTTGCTGAATGACAAAACGATTCCGTTTGACTCCACGGTCTATATCCCATCGGACTACGTCTCCTTATATCACCCCACTCCTCTCTCCCCTTCGGACTGCCCGTTTTCTTTACCGAATGCTGCCCCCCATTGTTCCCTTACCTACGCGACGGTCTTCACTTCATCTCACTCTGAGCCGGTCTCTACTCTGGACTCTCCTATTATTCCTCAGTCTCCCAAAGCGCTGATTAAAGAGGCTCGGATGCGCTCCATCCATGGCTTCCTTGATACCAAAGAGCGCCCCGCTGACCTCACTGACACAGAGTTCCAGTCCTTCGTCAATTCAGCGATGAAGTTCTTCCTCCTCCACAGCGCGCTATGGCGACGGGAACCGCATGGCCGACACCAACAAGTAGCACCAGAGGGAAGGCGCTACAGACTGATTAGAGAGGCTCACAATGACCTCAGGCACAAGGGTGTCTTCACAGTCCGGACCCGTCTCCTTCTACGGTTCTGGTGGCTGATGCTAGTCGACGACGTCAAGTGGTTCATTCGGACTTGTCACAAATGTCAAGTCCGCCAGATGCAGCATTTTCACATCCCCCCGACCGTTCCAATTATCGGCGGACTATTCCGCAAAGTCCACATCGACACAATGTTGATGCCCCGCTCCGGCGGTTATCGGTACATTGTCCAGGCTCGGTGTGCGCTGACCGCTTACCCAGAATGGAGCATGCTGCACTCTGAGAACTCCGCAACACTCTTCTCCTTCATCTTTGAAGACCTCCTTTGCTGGTGGGGTCCCCTCTCCGAAATAGTAACTGACAATGGCCCTGCTTTTGTCCAAGCACTAGACATCCTTGCAGACCGATACAGTATTTGCCATATCCGCATCTCCCCCTACAATTCTCAGGCTAACGGTGTGGTCGAATGGCGTCATTACGATGTCCGGGAGGCCATCATCAAAAGTTCCCATGGGGGGAGTCTCGCTGGTACTCCGTCGCTCACTCGGTATTTTGGGCCGAGCGCGTCACTATAGTCCGTTCTACTGGTTTGTCCCCTTACTTCATGGTTCACGGTGTTGAGCCACTCTTTCCCTTTGACATCTCCGAGGCTACGTTCCTCGTCCCCCCACCAGATACCGAACCCCTATCCTCGGCCAGACTGATTGCTTGGAGAGCCTGACAGCTCCAAAAGCGTCAGGACGACTTGGAATCAATCCACGAGCAAGTCCTCAAGGCCCGCTTTGAGTCTATCAAGCACTTTGAGGCCGCTTTCAAGACTCGGATTAGAGACTTCGATTTCCATCACGGAAGTCTGGTCTTAGTCCGAAACACTCGCGTCGAAAAGGAACTAAACCGAAAGACAAAGCCTAGGTACCTCGGTCCAATGGTGGTCCTCCGTCGGACTACCGGAGGATCGTATATACTGG
>JBBPNE010000949.1:0-10726 GCA_038090735.1 Xerocomellus amylosporus | reverse complement strand
TCGCACGTCCTTGGTGGTACACTCGCCTCGGAAATGGCTGAAACCGGGAAGGGGTTCCACAAAGACCTTGGAAGGTGGTGGGAGGTAGTGCATCGCAAAGTGCATATGTAGTCCTCTGAGCCCGTCATCACATGATCAGGAAGTTGATGACTCACCGCAATTACGCCTTCCATCCTCTGTTTCCTGGCCATTGCACAGCCGCCATTGTGCACTGTAATCGGACCTTGAGCTCGGAACGTGCTACTACATAATCTGGCTTTAGGGCAGCATGTCAGGGAAGCCGCGTGCCTCAAGAGCACAGAAGCGACTATCGATGACCCATCACGGGATCAACAAGTTATACAGGGAGCGGTAGACGGTGCACCCGCTGTTCACCTGCCTTAAATCGTCGCGCAGATGGTGTAGTACCAGGGTATCGTCAACTCCAGTGTCCTGTTTGAAGAGTGCATCGTACGTGATCGAACTGGGGGTGTCGGATGAGTCACTGAAGTAATGTAAGGTCCAGCTACACGGGCTGAACCTTTCGACCCACGATGCTGTACCATGGAGGATATACCTTGTGGAGCTTTTGTAATGCGGAAATGCGCCGCTTCTATCTAACAAAACTCAGTTCATGTTTATGAAGCGCGCCGTGTTCACAAACCATTCCACAGCGGTGAGAAACCGAGGCATCCGTGAGGAACCCATCCTCCTGGAAGGTTCCGGCATTAGGCTCCCGGTTCCAAAAGCGCAATGCGACATTGTCGGTGGTAAGCGTTTGCATGGGCTTAACAACTTGGTGACGGTTAGCCACAGGGACACATTGAACTGTGAGGTATGTACAAGGCATGCGCGGCTTTTTCGAGCTGATGATCTTCAATAGTAAGCGGTAGTGGTGACAGACCGGACTGCTCATACTAGAGCTAGGGAGACAAAGCCCAAGGAAGCGTGTTGGTCCTTCGGGCTTCTCGAACCCTCTCAGCGAACGTTTCCGACTCCTTGACGTGGGTTTTCAGCGCACTTCAACTATTCAACTTATCAGTCAGGCAAGGGCGGACAAGACAAAGGCCCCGCCTCCCCTAATAAAGTGACCCGTGCTGTAAGACACTTTTTAGGATACCTTAGGAAGTTCAACAACAGCCAATGATGGGGCTTACTTAGGCGGGCCCTAATAGTTGCGAAAGATTTGTGGGATCATTTCAACTTTCGGACCAGGGTCCACGTCAAGTAAGGTTGAAAGGTGATCGATTGATCTCAGACCGGTCTGGCTTTGCCGGTACAGTTGAGTTCATTCAGGGATACTTCAAAGAAGACTCTCACCTCTGACAACTGAGAAATTGATCATGATCGAGCGTGGTCACGGCTGTGCTAACCCGACTCGGAAAGTATCGGAGTTTCCATATACGGTAATGAGTCTTGCGCGGTCGTCCTCGAGCTCGATGGCTCCAGCACTGCCGTGCTCTTGTATCGTGCCTCGGGAGCGCTATTCTACTATATCTACTCCATATACAACACGTATGATCGGTCCTATTCACCCGATACGGTGACTCTCGACGCGACCGTATGACAATAATGACATTAGGGTGCTTCTTCGACTAATATTTCTGGATCGCGATTTGATTCGCCCACGACGACGTGGTAGGCTGACGGTCTCGAGAGCTCGTCTGGGGCGCTTGTTAGATGGTGTGGACGCATCAGGTACGTTCCCGAACCTCCGCGTGGATCGCTAGTGCTGCTGACTCGCCTTGTCTCCAGCTACTACGTTGTCGTTTCGACTTGCAGCATACTCGTTGCCCCGCCCTTTTCATTTTGTCTCCCATCTTTTTGGTCGCCGTTTCCATCGCTCTGGCACCTGTCTCTCCCTCGACGTTTGGCGTTCCATTGTATGCCCACTTCGCCCGCCGGCCCGGTATCTCGACATGGTCCGTTCGTTTCATCGACACGCTCATTCCTCTTACTTCTCTGACGTTCCAGATAGCTCTGTGTGCCACTTGATACGACCGCCTCGTTGCCTGGATTGTCTGGCTCGTGTCGAAGTCTCCCAGGTGAGTCTTGCTTATTCAAGCATTCACTGACGCGTTCTGACGCGTCTGGCAGCTTCTTCGGCCTGTTGTTTGTGTCCTCGCCACACCCCCGACGCTCCAGACATGTCCGATTCGCCTGTGGTAGGTGGAACTTCAAAAACTTGTATCACGGAAATACCCGGACAGCCTGGGCTCAGGCCTGCATACATCCCAGGCCTCGGCCCTGTGCCCTCAAAAGCCACATATCTGGGCTCGGCTTGGCCCGGCCTGTATAGGGGCTGAAGCCGGGGCCTCAAAGCCTCAGCCCGACCCAATACATCACTATCAGATAGTATCGACACGATTACATGGCATGACCACCGTGACAGTCCGTCAAGCACCGCATTGATCCACCACCACTTACAGTAAGGTGAGCGGTGACATCTCTCCGCATTTTCCGAATTTGATCTGACCCCTTAGTGATGGGCCCTCTCGCTCTTATTTCGGAGGGTGCCTCCCGCCCTCGATTACTGTGGTTATAACCCGCTACTGTTCATGTACTTTCGTGTGACCTTATCGTTCCTTTCCCCAGCAGAGACCCTAATCACCTTTCATTCGCGGTGTTCCGTCCCAAATGACCCTCCCGTTGACTGCCTCTCAGAAACGATCCATACTACTCGCAGTCATCATTGTAGTGAGTTTATCTGTGTTGCGTATTTTCCAACTTTCCGACCTCCTCCAAGTTCGGGTTATGCGTTCTCCTAGGCTTAGGACGTGGGACAGGTGCTCTGAGTCAATACACAACCCAATGGAACGTCCAAGATAGTAGTCCAACCCCTCCCGCCCATCTATCCCTTGATCCAAACGTCATAGATTATATTCCGCAGCCCCGGCGCGCTAATGCAACGCTCATGATTCTCGCACGAAGCAGCGATTTAAATGGCGTCATTCAGAGCATGGAACAAGTGGAGTCAAAGTTCAACAACAGGTTCAATTACCCCTGGGTTCTATTAAATGAAGTGGAATTCTCAGCTGAGTTCAAAAAGTGAGTAGTGGACGGTGGACTGCGTGTTATAATGCACTGACGCAGTAGTAGACGCGCTCGCGTGTTGACTGACGCACCTGTTTCTTTTGGTGTGATCGATCACGAACACTGGTTCCAGCCAGACTGGATCGACGAGGAACGCGCACAAGAGGGCCGTGACAAGCTAGTGAGCGAAGACATCATATATGGCGGTCAGTTCAATCTGCTTCTCATACGTCGCACGGCGCGCTCAAGACACTGGTATTTTCAGGCAGTGTGTCGTGAGTGCACCCATAGCTACTTGACCTAAGTGGTCTGATACATTTCTCCACAAGATATCGTAATATGTGCCGTTTCAACTCGGGAGTAAGTACCCAGTTGAAGACGGTGTCGCCTTTCGCTAACCTTGTATCGCAGTACTTCTTTCGACACGAGCTACTTCAGCCTTACAAGTGGTATTGGAGAGTAGAGTAATCCATCCCTGGATCATCATCAAGCTCATTCTGACATATCCATATCGTCCAGGCCCGATGTTAGATACTTTTGTGATATCGATTATGACCCGTTCTTGTTCATGGAGGATGAAAACAAACTTTACGGTACGTGCCAACGGATCATTGATCAGGCCATACTTCCCACTTACTACTTACGTGTTACTTGTTTCAGGCTTCACGCTATCCTTGCCAGAATTGGAGCCCACGATACCAACTTTATGGAGCTCGACCCAAGGTGCGGAAAGACTTAGCCACTCGTGGTGCTACAATGATTGTTGACCGACACCGAATAGACTTCATCGCAGAGAATCCGCAGTACTTGCATTCCGATAACTCCATGGATTTTTTATCCGATAATTCCGGCGAGACTTATAATTTATGTCATTGTGAGTGGATTTTCTTTCGACGTGACTTAGCACACTCACCATGTCAAGTAGTTTGGAGCAACTTTGAGATAGCCGACATGGACTTCTGGAGAAGCGAGGCATACATGAAGTATTTCGAATTCTTGGAGGAAAGGGGAGGATTCTACTACGAGGTGAGACCTTGTACATGCCCCCTTTTGTTCACGAGGTCGACCATAGTCGCCATAAGCGTTGGGGAGATGCGCCCGTCCACAGCATAGCTGTGTCATTGTTCGCTGGCAAGGATCAAATCCACTTCTTCAAAGACATTGGCTACAGACACAGTGAATTCCAACACTGTCCGCAAGGATCCGACTGGAGGAAAGGGCGTTGTTCGTGTGACCCTAACGAAAACTTTGGTATGATAACACCATAGTTTCTCCCCATGAGCAGGTGCTAATGCCATCGGACTATCAGATTTTACACAAGACTCGTGTTTGAAAAAGTACATGCGCTTGAATTAGCGTAGAAATGAGTCTTGTCACCCCTGTATTCGTTTGGATTCTGTATCACTACAGGCAAGTCCAAATCTTTTTGTACTAGGACAGGTTTGGTTTGACTGGGACAATCATTTGTTAACTGCGAAGGGGTTTGTGAAAGAAGGATGTATGTAGTAGTAGGGCTAATTTTACTATGTACCTATAACTGCGAAAACAAAGCATCGCCCTGGATGCCATTTGGATGATATCAACGTCGGCGATAATAGCACCCATCGAACGCGTTGGGGGCAGACGGGCACTTCAGGTGCAATAGTTCCAGACGCTTTGGGAATCGGAAGATTCCGAGCTCGCTGTGGCAAAACGGATGATTACCTCCTGTTTCTCACTCTACTAGTACAATGATCACATCTCAAGATCAACACCTCCCTGCTCTGAATCAATTTGCTGGTATGGTTTGGGGTAATTCCCAAACCGTCCTCAAACACCATCCCAACGGTTTCCAGTTCATCGACCTCGGCGGTTTTTCCAGTGCCTTTCGCTCCTTTTTCGCAGGGATTGTGACATACGACAAATTACTCGTGAGGGACGAGTATCTCGTCGCAAAGCAAGAATTGGAGACAGCTACATATCAAAGAGGGGCTTATGTTACAGGCCAGCCAGGAATCGGTAAATCTTGGATGACATCTGTGGCATCCTGAATAACCTTGGCTGCTTGTCTCGTGCTGCCAGGGAAAACACTTTTCCTTATTTATTTACTCGTTCAACGTCTCGGCGAGAGACAGGTGGTTGTATTGCAGTTCCTGGGCTGCAAAGAACACTATGCGCTCTTTAGAGACACTGTTACTTTCCACTCGGTCCACAGCGCAGCACCACTACATCAATCTCCCTCCATATGGGCTCTCTCAGCCTCTCTGTGACTCCAATGCTGATGTCACAGGTCCCCCCGGTGTCTTCAAAGGTAAAAAATATGTCCGAATCATCCAGACCACGTCGCCTAGGGCCACACATTGGAAGGAGTGGAGCAAACAAGTAGGCGCCAAGTGCTACATTATGGACATTTGGTCCAAGGAGGAAGTTATGAACCTTGCGTAAGTTATACACTCGGCAATGCGGCTCGATTTGACAGTATGATTAGTACACTGTTGAGACTCGACGTTCAGCGCATGACCACTCTCGCGGAGAAGTGGGGCAGCCCCCCTCGAGGATTGCTGAATTACATCCGTCTTCAGGACTCGAAAATCAGGGCCCATTACTGCGACAGAGCTAGAAATGCTGTCAGGCAAACCAACCTCCTTGATGATGCCCCGTCGATGTTCTATTTCTTTCGGCCAATGAAAATCTCCACGGGTATCAATCGCGAGCTTGCTTCCATTTATGTGCCGACACAAACTATTCGTTGCATCTTAGCAGAGGCTCTCTGGGAGCAAGATGGTGATATCAAGCTACAGTTCTACAATGATCTGAGCTATCACCCAAGTACTCGTCATACTGCTGGTTTGATTTTTGAAACGTGGTTTCACAACTTTGTTATCGCGAAAAAGGGTATAGCTTGCAAATGGGTGGTGCAGCCTGAGGGCTCAGCAATACAGTTTCCTACTGCACCAGTCGCAACTGACCTCCTTCCCGCTATGAGAGACGCACCGGCGTCTGCAGCACCCCCATATTACTGGATTCCCTCCAAGATCGATTTCCCTGGCGTTGACAGTGCACTTGTGCTGGAGGGAGGGATTTTCGTCTTTCAAGTGACACTCAGGTCAGTGCATAAACCATTGATCGTCGGTTTGGAGCGCCTACGAAAGATGTTGCCGGCCAATCTGAAGAATCTTCCCTGGAGAGTGGTGTTCGTAGGACCAAAAGAGGACGGAGTCAAACAAGTCGCAGAGTATTAGGCTGGTAAGTTAATCTTCCCGACACGAGATGAACGCATCCGCGTTGGGTACTCGGGGGTGGACCCAGTGGAGGTTGATGTCACTTACACGGTGTGTACGTTTGTTGATTCATTGAACGTTTTCTGACTCGATTGTTAGGAATATCTTGACGAGTCTGATGCGGTATTAACAGAGTCCGAAGAGTTGGTGGAGGTTGATGTTGAAGAGTGAAGGGTGCATCAATCGACAAATGGTTTGTCAATATCACATTGTACTACTAGAAAAGTGATGTTATCTGTATCTGTACCCTCCCTTCTTTTCTTTTCATTTTCTTTGCCTCTGATCTGTATCTACTTTCTACCGTCCTGTGGTGTGAATTAATCAAATACTGAGGACTCTTTTCGTGGTCCCTCGTAGTGGCTTGGCATAATTTACATTACTGTACCAGCTGGCTAGAAAATATACAGGTCGTCCAATCGAGATATGTGTGTATGTAGTATACGCGCAAAGGTGTCCAACATGGATCGGTTCGTAGTATCCTGAGTCTTCAACCACATGCTCATGGTGGGGGTCCGCTCAACCTCATTGACAAAGTATGATGGGTTCCCCTCCACATCGAACATGAGACCGACATCCATGCGGAGGAAGACCGCCAAGCTGGATGTCGCACCTGTAGGATTTGATTCCTGGCTGACCAGCCCCCGGTACACCTGGTCAACGAAGCACTTGAGTTCCTCCCAGCCCTTCTTTCGATCACGTCGATCTCCAGCGTGCGGGTTAACAAGGACATCGAATGTAACCGGATTTGCATGTCTGCAGGACCAAAGCTCCCTGTGGATAGCATACATGTTGGTTAGCTAGCCGGATAATGCGTGTCAGAGACCTACCGAATCTCACGAAGAGACCTGAACTGCCAGACACGCCTTCCTTCCCAATCACCACGAGGCTCACGGATCGCATGTACCACGGATGCAATATGCCCTCCAACGATAAAACATCGCCACTCTCCTAGGGCTGTCAGGGTCTCGACATAGTCTTGAGACACCCATGTCTGGTCTTCGAAGTACGTTCTCTGGGCAAGCTCGTTCCAGGACCTGAGGCGGGCCAGTCGTCGGCGTTCTTGCCTCGCAGCCGCATCATTGCCGGCCACACTCTCTGGTGGTAGTATGACGAAGTCGCCACGGTCGCTGTGACTTCGCTTCAGGACTGTCTCAGGGGGTATCACGCTGCCGAGCGTCAGAGCAGCTGTTTTGGGGCGCTGCCAGCCATTTGCCGCCGCAACTATATCCAGAATGGAGACCGTGGGCCACTTTTTCGCGGCCGCACGCACTTGGGGAATCGGTGGCCAAAACTTGACGACCCGGGCGAGTCCAAGGAGTGTTGTGTCGTACCGCCCGCGAGCCTCCCCATGAAGTTCATATGCCGAGTTCTTCGAGCTAATGGCATGGTCAGTGATAGCTCTCAATGACATACGCTATCACTTTACTCACGCGGCGTCGATGGTGTAGTCCACACCTCCAATAATGATGTCATGGGACTGGATAAACTCCCAGCGAGAGTGCTCCGAGTCGGCTGCATTGCGAGGGTCTATGAGTGTATCCCTGAAGTCCTGCCAGCGCATGTAGGACACATCGAATGTCTTGTGCCCCTGATCGGTCTTATGTTCTGACAGGCAAATTATTGCCCACAACTGTCACGTCAAACGTCGGCACCACGCACCAATGTATACACGAGGCAATCACTCACCCATTCCGTCAACCAGTAAGTTGAGCCCTCGGTCGCAAGGTCCTCCTCCGTCGTCCTAGCCTTGACGTAAAAGTCCTTCATCTCCTTGATGGCTGCTAATTGGCCTTTCGTCAGGTTTTGCTTCACCCATCCAAGGTCATGGGATACATGCTCGCGGCCTTTACTTTCGTGACTGGGATCAGGGACGTACAGCAGCTTGAACGTCCTTGGTGTGTTACATCTCGAAGCCCAGGGGTAGGGGTCGATGGGCTCTCGCCCGCCCGAGGCAATCGAGGCGTCAGCGGATGCGGAGCGACTGGAGGTCGCACGGCCAGCACGAGCGATGGTTAGGCGTTCCACATATTCTTCCTCCTCCTCGTCCTCTCCGTCATCATATTCTCCTTCTCCATCATGGTCTCCATTGCGGTCCCCCTCGTTGTCAATGTCCATGCCTTGTAGCCGTGATGGGCCCGCCTCGGATGGAGTGGAATCTACGTCCGTCAGTTGATGGCTAATAAGTTCGTGGCATTAGTTGACACTTGATCTACAACATGTCTGTACGTACCATGAGGGAGGGACTGCTGGCCAGTTTTCACGTCCCGGCCTCCAGTCAGTAATATGCCTCGAGAAGAACTCGTCGATTGTTGTGGGGCTGCGATGGCGATCGAGCATGTCCCTGATGACGCCTCCATATTCGCTTGGGTCCGCGTTCCGAGCGAAGCGCTTGGAGGCCACTGGGCAGGGTGCCTTGCAACCAGGATGCAGTGTCATATTCCGCGCATGTCGACCACAGCTATTTCCTTCCTTTGGCCAGAAGATGGTCTTTGAGCGAGAGCTGATGCACACCGATTTCTGGCAGGTATGGTTGCAGACTTCGAAGCCGTTTTCCGGTGAACGACGTTTTCGAGCATTGTGTGAGGCGCGAGGCATGTTTAGCAAAGTAAATGGTGGTCTGGGAGAAAAATGATAGGTGCGGGGCCGATGGACATGGTGACATGTCACATAAGGCAAGCGCAAGACTGACGACACCCGCTCGCCTCCGTGCCACTCAAAGTCCCTTCGATTTCTGTGCCACCGAAATCCTCTGCACGCTCTGCATTACCTACTAGCACGACGACATCCCAATAGGCAAGTGGCGCCAATGATCAACGCGTGTGGCGAAGCGCTCGACGGAGCCGCCGAGCTGATTGAAAAGGACATGTTTTTGCTTGGTGCGACGGCGATCAATGTCGGGATGAGTTGTTGGTTGATTGCGGAGAACATGAATGTGGTGAGTCGTCTTTCCTTTCCTGGGTTGTATTTTGATGGAGGTGAGGTACATAGGTGAATGTCAACATGGAGACACGAGACGGCCGTGTTTATTTCAAAGCGGCTGAGTGCAATTAAGAGTCAGAGGAGTTGCGGGAAGCTGGAGGATTTGGCGTTGATCATTGGTGCGTGGCGTTTTCGTTTGTGGTTCGTTCGGAGGCGGACTCACGACGTGCGATGTAGAGCAAGAGTTTGATATCTGCGCTCGAAAAGGAGGCATCCAAGCCGAGGTTTTTGGAGTTGGCATTGTAAAATGGTCATATACTGTGCGTCGTGTCTGTTCATGATGAGCCGAGGGCTCTCTGACGACGTGCGTGTCTGTGTCTCCTTCGGCAGGTCGAGTGTCGCCGTTGCAAAAGGCGCTCGGCGTAGTCAAGCTCGTTAGGGAGAGCCAAATGCCAACGACGTGAGCATGACCAGGCGGCGCACGTCGGGGTGGGCATTCCGGGCGTCAAGGTGAGTGTCGTTTGGCAAGAGTAGTTCATCCGTGACGTTTTGAACTTGTGCTAGGGTCTCCGCGTGGCACGTTTGGCCGACATTGCGATCTCGCAGGTTCGCTATCTAACAAAGCTGTTGTTCATGCATGGCACGTAAAGTCATCGTCCAAGCTCATCCGATGTACCATGACTGAAAAAATGAACAACTTGAATCATTCCCAGAGGGAAACAAGGATCGACTAAATGGGTGGCAAAAATATCACCTACGTCGTCGTGGCAAATCCTTCAATCCCCGGGTTTTCCCCTTAGCGATGGGGGTTGAATATATGAATCCTGGACGATCTCGTTTTACAACGACATCGTCACCGTCCTCTCACTGGGATCCTTGTGTAGGCCCGTGTGTTGGATCGGTATCCGCAATTGTATTCGCTCATACAAAAGAGCGTGTTTTTTTTACCAAGACTCCGTCTCTTGGTTGTGGATCGGGAACGCGTTGTGTCATTCTCTGGTGCGTGTTTTGCGCGTGTGCGAGGGGGGCTGACGTGTGGAACGGGATGTGAACGAACAAATTCTGTTTGGATTTTTTCGGTCATTTCGTTTTGGGGTGATCTGAAGCTGTCTTTGGGGTTGGATTCGAGGCATTGCCAGTTTTGAGGCACGGCGTTGTACCTCGCCGTGTTGTTGATCGGCGTTGATATCCAGGTGTGCCCTAAGTCGTCCCTCTTTCTTTCCTTCCGCTGACGAAATGGGCCCAGTCAGTGCACCGTCGGTTGATTCCCGCTCCCTCAACAACTGGTGCATCGCCCTCGTAGCACACGATGAGGACACGCTACGATATGCTAGTCTCCGCTCTTGTGAATGATCTTTTGCAAGATGATACCAACATATCTGTACTCATACGTTTATGTGACATTCGAGGAACTTACTAGCGAGAACACCCATTAATCCTTGCACCTCATGTAGGCACGATCGGGGGAAGCAGGCATGAAAGCAAGGCCACCAAGGAGTCACGGAAACCGCATGGAGTGGACATGGGGCTTCTCG
>JBBPNE010000948.1:0-10737 GCA_038090735.1 Xerocomellus amylosporus | reverse complement strand
GGACATCACGGACTCCAAGAACGTTACATTGGAAGAACAGCTGGCGATATTTCTTTATATGTGTGTCACTGAATTGACAACACAACATGTTGGGGAGCACTTCCAGCGCTCAAATGACACCATATCTTGGTAGGTCACAAAATTCCTTTAAATGTGATTATCTGACCATTTGATAGGTATTTTAAAAAGATGGTGTGCACCTTGTCGAGTGCACCGTTTTATCAGATGTATGTCAAGTTCCCAACTGGAGATGACATTCCCTGCAAGATCTGAAACAATCCAAAATATTTCCCCTACTTTCGAGACGCTATTGGAGCCATTGATGGCAGTCATATCCCCGTTGCACCACCAGCACGATTACATGGACAGTATCGAAACTGGAAGGGCTTCCTCTCACAAAATGTGTTGTTCAACTGCGACTTTGATATCATGTTCACATACACGCTCTCAGGTTGGGAAGGGTCAGCCACAGATGTGCACATATATGACTACGCTATATCACATGGTCTTCACATTCCAGATGGAAAATATCTTCTTGCCAATGCCAGCTACCCATTACTCCCTCAACTCCTCGTCCCCTATTGAGGCATTCGCTATCATCTTGCTGAGTGGGGTCGCGCGAACTTACGGTACGTCAATTTGTTGTCCTAATATTTGTTCTAGTTCATTTGTTCCAGCCCCCAGAATTGTGAAGAGTTGTTCAACCTCCGACATGCGATGGCACAGAATGTTATCGAGCATAGCTTTGGTATTCTAAAGCGCCATTTCTGATCCTCCTTCTGCCCACCAACTACAATCTCCGCATGCAAGCCCTTTTACCCGCCGTGTGTTACGCGAGACGTCGACAAGCGTCGAAGCAGGGCAACGACCAACTTCGAGGAGGAACTCACGAAGAGTCACAACGTCTCGAAGATAGGGACTTGAGGGATCAAAGGACTAAGGACTCCTGAGGGACTGAGAGGCCTCAAAGAGATCGAAGGGACTTATGGGACTAAGGACGAGGCGGACGGCCAAGGACGCAAGTCAACGCTAGATTGCGTAGATCAAGAATAGAGTACAGAGTACAGACGGCTTAGTATAAATACTAAGGGACGCGTCATCGCGGAACATTGGAGAATCTGGTAGAACAATGAGTAATCAGGAACACGTAACTGATATAAGAGAATCAGTTTAAGGAGAGTTAAAGTCCGATGATAAGAAGATAAAGAATAACAAAGATAAGAGCATGTCTCTCCCGGTAGTAGGTAGGGAACGGTGCGAGACGGTCATAAGACAAAGAAAGAGGGATTCAGTGTGTCTACGACAAGGAGACAATGGATCCAGTCCGAGCGAAACATACCCATGAGGACATGAGTACGGTGAGCGAAGGAAAGAAGATATAAACGATGACATAGGAGAAAAACTGTAACACCGTGCTGGTTTGTTTACACAACTTCATTCTCACTCACGAACCCCTCGAGAGTCTTGTAGACACCACTGATTATGATGAAGACAACACTGAGGATGACTTTGATCCTTGAGAAGACAGAGCCGAGGTGGGATTGGTTGGTGGAAATTCAGATCGCAGTGAGGCAAGCAACATGCGCAATAACATTGCACAACGCATGTGGGATGACTATCAGTCCATCGTCAGTGATTGTGATGTATCTGACAATGACGATACCTTATCAGATGAGCTTGCTAGCATGTATTCGTAGTCAGTCAAAATGATTTTTTTGTGTTGTACATACCCTTGTGGCATACAACAATTGGTAAATGAAACAGTACTACTGGTCGCAACATCAGGATGAAATGAGGCAGTGAGCATCATACAGGGATGCAATGTATTGCAAGTGGGATTCATCGTCCCCAAGAGACAGGAGGATCATGGCTGCACCAGCGTGGTTGGTGTCCGCAAAGTGTACAAGTATGAACATTTTGTGTTCAGCGGGCAACCTGTTGCCGAGTGCAGTGAGTAGGTGAGTGACCTCCCTGAGAACGTTCAACGGGTCAACAAATGATCTGGTAATGGAATCGCCAAGGTGGCGGATTGACAAATCGCCTTGCTGGAGGACAATACTAGTGGTATTTTTGCCCATTGTATTTTTTTGCCCACTGGCACTACAGCCAGCCACCCCCACAGCACATCCAGCAGCACTACCTCCAACACTCGGGCTAGCGGATGTGCGACTGCGTTAGTCCCATGCTGTGTGACAACAGCAATGGAGGACATGCTTGGTGTAGAAACCGGTGGACCCATCAGTGAAAAAAGAAGAGAGGTGTTGGTGTCATGTGGGGACAGTGATGAAAGAGGGCGCTTCAAGTTGTTAGATGATTGGGGGAAGGAGTGGGGCAGAGTGGACATAAGCGGACGGGCTAAAGGGAGCTGAGCTACACCGAATGAGTTGATGGCAGCCATTGTGGATGCAACGGCATTCACAATGAGTTTCTGGGTTGGATCAACAATGGAGGGGTTGATGGCCGGCAGGGAGGGGGGCACAACCATGGTGGTGGTGTCGTCTTCATCAAGCTCAACAGCTTGGGGCTGTACAGCCCCTCCTACAACTGCTTGTGCACCCATCGTGGCACCCCCTGGTATGATATCATCCATCTTCTCGAGGTACCTCCATCCCTTGTTTGTGAACTCCTTGAAGCCAGCATATTGCTAGAAAGGGTGATTCAGTACCATTAAAACTATTATTGAGCAAACCATACCTTATGGGAGACAAATTCATCAAAAACGGTGTGGGCTGCAGGTCCCTGGATATTTGTGCCTCTCTCGTTGTCCCAGTGGACTCCTGACTTGTTGCGCCAGGTACACATCAATGTATAGAGACCCTTGAGCTATAATTTATGGTTAGCTTCGACATGTAGCATCGGGGTGTAGTGCATGCACTTGGGAGTATTTTGACTTGACACTCTTACCGTCCTTGCCCTTACCGCTCACCAGGAGTGGCTGGATATGTGCTGCTACCACATTGTACGTTACATCCTTGATTTTTCCCCCCTGAGCGCCTTCAGAGCGATGTTCATGGATGTAATCAACCATCACATTGACTTCAGGATTGGTCCACCTTGCCCTGGGAGCTGCTGATCGTTGTTCCTCTGCCATGAATTGTGATGTCTTGGAGAGGATGTTGACCAGGCTTAGGAGTTGAGTGCGGACAAGTTGACGATGAGCTTCAACCTGCACGAGATAAGGATCAGTTGCGAGTGTCATCATATGTGGGGGGTCATGGGTAGGTTTGCTGGCATTCAGTCTCCACTACAAAGATGGAACACAAAGCCACAGAATCTGCGATAGACCAAACAAAGTCAACCAAAAACATTGCCAATATTTGGGTTGCCAAACAGACTCTAATGAAAGAGTGTAGCAAAAGATAGATTTTCCTAACATCCATCCACACTTTGCCACACTTTGTCTACTCAATTTGGTCCGCATTTTGTACACTTTTACTATACTTGATTAGCTACACCTTTGATTACATTTAAGTAGTGATACAAAAAGTGTAATGAAGTGATTAGTAGCTGGAGTTGTTTTGAAGTAATGATTACCATTTTAAGAGAAATGTTCCCACAGTTGATGTTGAAAAAAGCGCACAAGTCCTGGAACACTTAGTAGTGGCGCTCACTTAGGCTATTTTCAGGCTATGCTCGCACT
The DNA here is from genome assembly GCA_038090735.1 of Xerocomellus amylosporus. Classification (NCBI taxonomy): domain Eukaryota; kingdom Fungi; phylum Basidiomycota; class Agaricomycetes; order Boletales; family Boletaceae; genus Xerocomellus; species Xerocomellus amylosporus. The sequence goes on along the minus strand of JBBPNE010000948.1, from coordinate 7,097 downwards.
ATTTTAGAGCTATTCTGAGTATCTAAAGACCCATGAATTTTGTGATGAGTTGTAACTCCGACCATGCCGAGCCTCTGCCGAATACTGGGCTGACCTCCGTGGTCACGTGAATCGCTCACAGCATTTTCTAGACTAAGTTCACCCTCGACCTCGAGAAGAAGAAAATAGAATCAATGTGCACAAATACATCAGCCTGATAACGATCCACCCCACTCCACCCCCCCAAATACCGCCATCATCCATGCCTCGCATATCTGAGAAGACCAAACTGCTGAACAGGCTCAACACATTTAAATTAGATGTAATGACACGAAGGATGGAGAACTTACAGCGCCGTATGGATGAAGATGAGGGCGATCTGGACAAATCGGATGATAATGAAGACCTAATTTTCATCCCCCCCACTCCCATCTCCCCACTCCTGTCCGATTTTGAATCTGATCAGTCATCGGAGTTGATCAACTCAACGGTGTTACGTTTTCCTTACCTCCGGGCTCTGTTTCCTTTTTACGCTTACCATTCGGGCTACTGCACTCTACGACGGCGGTAGAATCCCTTTTATACTTTGCTTATTGTTCTCTGCACGACGACCACGATGCCTACGTAGACGATATCCTTTCCTTCTGGTAGTCATACTCATTCGGTGATTACCCCTATTCCACCATTGGACGATGGTAGTACTTGCCTTTTATGCCTTCTTTCCTATTTCGTCTTCTTGGTCTGTGCTCCGTAGTCAGACCCTATAAATAGGGCTCACTCCATGTACTTCCACTTCATCTGATTCTACGCAATCTACTTGTGTAGTCCCAAGATCATCCAGCTAGGACTTTCTGTCGCTAGTCTGAGAACCTAAGTCTATTCAGACTTAGCGGGATTTCTAAGTGTCTTCGCACTACACTTGAGTGTGCGCTTCGACCTTGGTTCTACGCATCAGCGTCACAAACGGAGGAGAGAGATCAACATTACCGGCACCTGCTTGGTGCCATCAAAGCACTTCAGGATGAAGTTGAACGGGCCTGCATTCTGAACCGCATCGCTGAGCCAATGATGCATGTGTCACAACTCCCTCTGCTTGAACATTTTGCAGACTTTCGACCATCTCTTTTCCATCAAAAGCTTCGTGTTGATTGGGAAATATTTGACTGTATTCTGGATTGCATCAGCAACAGCCCAATATTCAAGTCAAAATCAAATAAATCACAACTTCTGGTCGCGACCCAACTTGCAATCTTCCTGAACCATGCGGGACATTATGGAAACACAATATTGACTCAGGACGTTACGGTAGCCCAATGGGCAGGCATTAGCGTCAGTTCTGTAGTAAACTGTACAAACCAGGCAATGACCGCACTTTTTTAGCAGCACAACGAATTCATTTTCATCCCTTCAGTGGGTTCCCTGGATGTAGAGTTGGCACGGATATTTGTCAAGGCCAGGTCTTGTACCACATGGAGGGGGGGGGTCTTTGCTGCGGATGGATCAACAATTAACCTGTTTGAGAAGCCGTCTTGCTATGGCAAGGCGTTTTACGACAGAAAATCATGGCATTCACTAAATTGTCAGGTGTGTGGCATGCCGCATATGTACTGTTGTTGTGTCTGGTTGCTGAGTGCCACGGTGCCACGACAGCTTATCGTGATGCCGCATAATCTTCTCGTTGTTGACTACGGCTTGGGCCACCCAGGGAGCGTCCATGATGCTTACGTGTTCCAGGGGACAGAAATGGCACAGGACCCGGAGGTGCAAATCCCTGAGGGCCATTGGATCTGGGCGGATAGCACTTACCCTACAAAACCATGGTGTGTCGTGCCTTTCAAGGTAACACGAACAACAGTGTTATCATGACCACAAAAGATCTATAATCGCCTGTTGAAAGAATAGGGTAGATGTTGGTAGAGACTGGTGCTCAGACTGCCGATGGTGCCTGGACAAGGTGATAATCGATGGGGAAACATCCCATTGATCCCTTGCCCAGTATATATATTGTACTCGACATACAAGCGCAAACACTGACGTACGTATACAAATATAGAACCATGTGCGACATACCAGGCGTACCATATATTCCAACATCGCCATCTGTCAAAGGTGAGAGTGATCTGGTAATCAAAATAAGCAATGACATTCATGATGCGGCTCCAGGTTCGCGTGTGTGTGGAACACGCATTTGCAGTGCTAAAAGGGAGGTTTCAGTCTCTTCGCGAACTTTGTATGTGCATCTGATCACAGGACAACATGATGTATGCAGTGCACTGGGTGCAATGCTGCATCATCCTCCACAATATGATCATCCGGTTTGAGGAGTGGCTGGGTAAGCAGTCGTCAACGGGAAGGGCACGAGATGAAGCCGCGACATTCCTAGGGATTTGGATCCTGTGGTCGTAGAAGTCCCTGAAGGTACACTGGGACAACACTTCCGTGCAGAACTGATGCGAGACCTGTTTGCAGCACTTGGAATTTGATGTGAATGGATACATCACATATATTTGAATACACCAGCTGTACCGCATACAGGAAAGTGAGATGAAGTGAACACGCAGGGAAAAAAATACACAGCAGCATGTGATCCATAACGCAAAATCAGACGGGCGGGAATGGTGGAGACGATGAAGGGTAGGAACCAGCGGTAGGGCGCGGGCCATTAGTGCCAGAGACATGCATGACTTGCTGATACTGAATTTGCAAGCAGAGCACCTCGATCTGATGGTCATAGGCACGCTCTTCCTGTTCCTTGAGCTGGATATTGAGCTTCTTGAGCTCCTGCTCTCGCATGAATTCAACTTCGGCATTTGCTTGTTGGGCCACGTGCTCCTCAAGTTGGTTAGCGAGTTCTTGCTTGCGTATCGCATAGTTATATCACAATGCAGCGTGTGAACCTGAAGTGCTCCCCTTGTTTTCAAGGAGTGCCTTGCTTTGGCATGTTGATAGAATAGGGTAGACGCTGGGCGTGGCTAAGGGCACAGATAGCGGTGGACCTGGACAAGGTGATAATCAATGGGAGAGATTCCCATCAATCCCTTGTCCATATATATAGACGATCTTATCTACATACATAAACTTGTACATACATACATATACTATCAGATAGGGGCCACATACGACATACCGGGCACACCGTAATATTGAAACGACCCAAGGCCACTGCTTCCTGGTGTGCTCTAGGGGATCGTCAAGGCAAACAACCTAAGGGTGACAGCGTCAACCTGTGCTCAAAAGGCTGCGTCAAAGGAGTACTAGCTCAAAGCACTAGCTGAGAGTCTAGGAGCTGTCGTTGCAATGGTGGGGAAAGACCAAGAGAACTAAACTGTAGTTCTCTGGCTGGCACTTGCGGCCTTATATACTACTCTACTAATATAGATAACATGAGGGAAAGGCATGCATCAAGCATAGCCTTTGAATGGAAGAATAGAAGGAAAGCATGAGGCAACCGCGCGGCGGTGGCAGAATGGAAGAGAAGTAATAAACATGCATAGGGGGTGTGCATCAAGCACAGCCATGAAGAAGGGACTGCCTTAATGAAAGACGAAAGGTTAACATGAGGCATATGGTAAATGAATGGAAGAAGCATGGAAGTGCACAGCACCGAAGGTGAGGCAAAGGTGTGCACTGCACATGGTAAAGGGCAGGCATAGGCCTGGTGCGAAGGCAGCGTAGCTGTCATGAGGCTAAAGGGGATCTTATCAATCAAGACAAGAGATAAGATAAGAAGCAAAAAGAAAAGTCTAAGTCCGTTATGTTAGGCGCTAGAGAGCGACCGTAACAGTAATGAATCTGACGAATTCAGCTGTTCAGCTGTAATTGCCAGATTGCCAGTTTTGTGCCAGATCTGAGTTTTATCTCCGATCATACACGTAAATCCCTGTTTGGTTAGGGCAGTGACAGAAAGGAGTTGATGACTGACATGAGGGGCATGATAAACTCCGGTAAGCACGAGAGTTGTATCTTTATCCCCATTATTATGTTTGAGTATGACAGTTCCTGATCCAAATATAGGCATAAGTTCCCCATTAGCTGTCTTACAATTCCTTTGTTGGTTTTCATTTGAAACAAAATCATTGAGATATGGTGTTAGGTGGTCGGTACATCCAGAATCCACCATCCATTGATCTTGGTTACTCACTGAATCGGTCATGGCATAACATGAAATGTTCCCATCGTATTCATCATTATAGGAAGTATCGGTATAACTGGTTACATCATCGTCATATAAAGCTTGGTCATCCAAGCGAATAAGACGGTGATCCAGGCCATGCTTCCAAGTACCATCTGTCCTTTTATCATAATTCCCATAAAAATGTTCATCTCGTTTGTCTACCTTTGTTTTTCTTGTCTTTTTGGCCGGAAGACCTGGCTTAGAAAGACATCCGTTGAAAGGACGTAGATCCGGAAGGAGCAATGCTATCGTCGTCATCATCTCCCCAATCTAAGATCTCTTCTTCCAGTGGAGCCTGGAAGAAGGGACTGAAAGGTCTCGGTAATTTGTCCAGATAAACCTCAGAGATCATAGCATAGGGTTTGATGGTGGAAGAAGATCCACTATCAGAGATGTTATCTTCATCAACGATCATCGCTTCATTAGCGACGTGAGTCTCGTGGGCCTTGCTTTTACCTTTCCGATCCTTTGCTTTTCCTTTGCCTTTGTTCGGTTTCTTTTGCTGATTACCACTTTTCTGGTTACCAGATTGTGGTTTAAATAGTTGCTTCTGTTGGTTATCCTGATTACCAGGAGCGGTGCGATCTGTCTTTTTCCAACAGTTATCTGTGGTGTGGGAAGTTCCACAACAGATTTTGCAACGTTGCGAGTTTGCCTTTTTAATGGTAACTGCGCAATCAGCAGAAATCCGATGGGCTAGGGAAGTGTCTTGGCGTTGCGCCTCAGCAAGAATTATTGGAATGATATTAGCAGGCGTGAAGTCCGCGGTTGCCTTTGTATGGACAATCATGGTGATGAGATTGGCATATTTTGCATCCAGACCTGTACAAATTAACATGGTGCGGAGATTGACAGGAAGATCAAGACCTGCTCCGGTTAACCGGGAAAACAGTTCCTGTACGTGTGCAATCTCGGTGGATGGATCTCCAGATCCGATGCGCCAGTTAACAATTTCACGGAATAGATAAAACTGTCCGGTAGGACCGGTGGTAGCATAGAGTGTGGCGATTGCTGCTAGTGAACTAAAAGCAAGGGAAACATGAGTAACAGGATCGTATATCCTTACGATGGCTGTACAAAGATCTTCTCTCATGTAGAGAGATATGACACCGACTGCTTGATAGTCAGAATCCAACCAATTGTTTTGGTTGGTGATGGTTACCGTCGGACTTAAGGCTGGATAGGTAGAAACACCAGAGGCGATTCTCCAAACCTTGAGTGTCATAAGAAAAGATCTAATTGTATCGAGCCAGGCGTGGTAGTTGGATATTCCTTCGAGAGTGAGAACGTTCTTGGCAACGCCACCAGATCCAGAGTCTTTTGAAGACGACATGTTTCAAACTAGAAAATACCAAGGATGATAAGATCAGTAACGCTAAGGGAGTTAGCCGAGAATGAACCAATAGGAACGAAAGGAGTGAGATTTGGAACAAGTGCTGGTGCACCCTGGTAACCAGGTGTGTAAGGCACTTTTATCGTTGAGATAGGAGGTGAAGGCGTATATGGAACCCTGTTGTGGTAGACATTTTCCTCACATTCCTCAAAATATAACGGTGGGAAAAAGTGTGTATTTGGTACCACTTCTTTGTTTAACCGAAACATTTTAGATGAGGTATTGCGATAAGGAAAATAAATGTCTTTTACAACATAGTTAATTTCACGAACGTTTCGAAAGTGAAAGAGGTGGAGCACCGCGTGGGTAAGCGGAATATCGTTCACGTACTGACCTCCTAGGATTCCTGGTAGGGGCCACACTGGATGGAGTTCGACTTCGAACTTCTCTTGGTAGGCGTTGAAGAACTCTAGCCACTGGGGCATCAAGCCTTTCAATTGTTTGCCCAGAACCCGAAGGTCCTGCATCCGATGTGTGGCGCAGAGATCTGCCCTGCCCCATGAGGTCATCCTGGTTAGTGCTTACGCACTGGTCTTTGTACGTTGGGGGCGCTGGGCCTCCCTGAACTATTTCCTCTTCGAAGATGTCGTAGCGCCTTTGCAGGTCGCCGGCTTGTTCCTCGAGTATCTGAATCCTCTCTAACAGAGGATCGGTTGTGGATGCCACCCTATGAGACACATAAGGGTCCATAAGTAAATGAAAAGCCCGTCTCGAAATGGAATCCCGTAGTTGGTTCCATACGTCGGTAACCGGGATGTCATGGAATCTCGTATAAAAGTCACTTTGTGACCACTCATGCACCTGCTGTTGGTAATCCACAGCGGTTACATCAGGGACTATTTCAGTCTCCCAAATGTTGAGTGTGTCAGTTTGTGAGAACGAGGGAAAATACGGGTTCATATGATGTTGTTCCATAGATAAAATCTCGTCTCCTTGAAAATAAAGTAATGATGAAGAGGAATTATAATCAGGAGAAACATATCCATTTCCTTCTAAAACTGATGCCAATGTCTCCCCTTCGTAGGCGTAAAGGAAGACAGCTTGGCCATCTTCTGACTTTGGTAATCCAAGGTCAGCTGGGTCCACTGCGTGAACCGCGGCAAGACGACCTGTGTACTCCTTGTTCTCCATGGCATAGTGGGCGTTGTTGAAGACGTCCCATCGTGGCCTGACCTGACGGCGGTGCGGAAGCACGCGGTCTCCAGCCACTCCGTGGTTGGCCACAGTTGTTGTGAACTGGTTGAGGTTGGTCGCAGGCTGCATGTTGCCGTATCTGAGTCTGTTGACTGGAGATTGGGGGAGTACGATAAGACGGCGGTTGAGTCGATGCTGTGCTTCTGACAGAAGGGCGCGAATTTGTTCGTTGCGAACTACCGCTTCCTCTCCTGTTAGCACTTGCATTCTCAATCGGTTGGAAAAGAGAAGGATAGAAAGTGTTTGATAAAACCTGATTGACCTCTGCATCAGAGATCGCATCTAAACCTGCACGTCTTTCTCCGCAAGCCCTAAGTGGGTGTCGCTCGAAGTGACGAGGTCGAGGCATGTGGATAC
>JBBPNE010000947.1:0-10741 GCA_038090735.1 Xerocomellus amylosporus | reverse complement strand
GTGAGCTCTGGTTGGCTCGCATGCACTCAAATCAGGGTCAAATCAAATCCCTTCCCTTTTCGTTTGTCCAGAGTGTTCAGAACCCCCTCGTGACCTCGGCTAACCTGGTTCTGTCTTGCAGATGAAAGATCCGTGGCGCGGTGACACATTGACAATGTATCGCCAACGTCACCCAACATGAATTTCGTGGTTCTGTGGCAGTCCCTCGGACTCCCTCCGAGTCTGGCTCCGCACTAAACGCAACCTCTGTACGTACTTTGTTGAACTTTGGGCAAAAGGGGTGAGAGTACACGGCCAGCTTTTGATATAGCATTTCCAGCTCGGCGTTGAAATGGCCAGAGATTCACGTCTCTGCTTCCACGCAGTAGTTCATCCTATTTGCCATGAGTTCCCTCCCCACCGCGCTCATCTTTACATACCCGGAGCACGGACAAGCCAACGTGAACCTGGCAACATCATATGAGCTCGCGCTCGCAGGCGTTAACGTCTACATCGCGTCTTTCCCATCGCTCAGAGCCCGCGTCTCTCGCCTTCAAGAGCTCCTCGACCGTCACGCCTCGCATTCCAGCCGTAAACCCACTGGCTCTATCATCTTCCACGAATGCAAGGGTATCACACCGTACAGGGAAGCTGTCAGAAAGCACGGTGTAAATGTCGCCAGCCTTCCGCACCCTCCTGGTTTGTCGCGCGCATTGGAAAGTTACTGGAAGCTAGAGGTCATATTATTTCCCTGGGGTCAAGAGGAATACCTTGCGGCCATCGAGGCCTGTAAGAAGATCATTACGGCCACCAAACCAAACGTGGTGGTGGTGGACACAATGTTCTATTCTGCGCTGGACGCCTGCAAACTTGTGGACCAAAAGTGCATAGTTATGTCGCCGGTTGGCATCAAGGAAGCCGTAACGAACGTGCAACCGCACTTTGCGGCGTTTTGGAAATATCCCGTGTCCGTCGTCAGATCTGTCTTGGACTCTTTCGGTTCAACTAATAGCCATTCTGTCCAGTGTATCGTCGGGATTTCCATTTCCTCTCAACTGGTGGCAGATTCCCCTCAATATATATCTCTACATTCGACTCATTATACACATGTTAACTTCGGCGAAGGTCAAACAAATGCAGGCCTTACGTGACTCTCTTGGGTTCAAGTTTCTGTTTGGTCCCAAACGTTACTCTGGAGTGACGTATATTTGTCCCGCGCTCACCGAGATCGACTTCCCCTTCGCAGTCATCCCCGAGGACACGCTCCTATGCGGCCCCATCGTGATGCCCTTTGAACCTCTGGAGGAGAGCGATCCAGCGTTGACGAAGTGGTTGGACAACGGACCAACCGTGATGATCAACCTAGGATCGCATGTACTTTCCGACGAGAAGGTCGCGAGGGAGATGGCTAGTGCAATCCGTATATTGTTGGATTATCACGACCAACAAGGATCTAGCGGTGTTCAGGTACTCTGGAAAGCCAAGGCAAGTGGAGACATACAAGAGGTGGTTGACGAAATCCTCGGGAAGGAGATCAAAGATGGACGGGTCAAGGTGGTGGCTTGGTTGGAGGCAGAGCCAGTCTCGATATTACAACATCCCAACGTGGTCTGTACGGTCCACCATGGGGGGGCTAATTCGTTCTATGAAGGCATCTGGTCAGCCTTTTCATTCGTCGTCTTCACGAAGTATTTGAATTCATCGTCTTTGAGCAGGTCTGGTGTACCACACGTTGTCCTTCCCGTCTGGTTCGACACCTACGACTATGCACAGCGTGCCGAGTTCTTGAACATCGGTATTTTCGGAAGTAAAACGTGTGCGCCGGGTGTGCGGGCAGAGGAACTTGGCAAAGCGTTGGTGAGGGTAACAGGGGATAGCGAGGAGGCGGTGACGTTCAAAACGTCGGCAAAACATTTGAAGGAGCTTTGCAGAGCGAAAGGAAACGGACGGGAACTTGCGTCTGCGGCTATCTTGAAGGAGGTCGAGATAAGGAAGTGAGATTGTCCATTAGTGGTGGCCTTGAACATAAGTTACAAAGTTGATATGTTTGCCTAATTGTATTCTTCCCTGCTAGTTCTACGAATGATGTGCCAACTAGCCACAGCCCGTTGCAGAACGATAGATCGCTTCCAAAATGAGAGACGTTCGGAGTGTGAATCTGGGAAGCTCTCGGCACCAACTCGGCACGCAATTTGTTCAACCCTCGTCTCAGCAAGCCACCCATGCCCTGCAAAGGTCGCCTGATTCAATGTAATGGACGCAGTTTATTCCCTAAATACAATTTTGTTTCGATGAGACCAAGGACCACTACTTACAATGAACCACAGCACCTACCGAATTAGGATATTTCCAGTCGTTTATAAAGTCCCCTGTACGTCAAAATTATTCGCACCGCTCTACCGTTCTGCAACGGGCTGTAATATAATAGACTATAGCCTGTACACATGTCACCGGAGCAAGGATCCTGCGCACTCAGATGGCTGCCAGAAATATATTCAATTGCGAGGACCACCGTCAACTTGACGTACCGCGGATCTCTTCTGTCAGACGGTGCATCACGTCACAGGGTGAATAGCAACATTCGTACGATATGTCGCTACTCCAGGGTAACGACCTACACAAAGGTTGAACCGGGCCAGACGTGCATACAGCAGACTCCGAAATAAATGCCAACGGTCATCAAGAATAACACCCCTACATACAGACTCCCACCTCCGTCCATCGCTACACTGGCACCTGGAGCCTGGGACCTCAAGTCCGCTTGTACGGCCTGAGCAACAACGGGAGCTGAGCGCTGTTCTTTGGATCATTGCGCAAAACAGGCCGCTGAAACATTGTCGACTTTATGCCGATCTCGCTGACAGGCACGGCAAACTCGAATTCGAAGGCGCGGACGAGCGTGAAGAGGAGCGCTTTCATTCTGTGTTCGACGTGGGCCAGTTCAAGTCGAGCTCAGCGCCGGATCGATTCACTTCGGACGAGAGTTGGACTCACTCGACGAGGGAGAAGCGGTATCCGATGCATGCTCTAGGGCCGCCGAGGAATGTCAGTACGTGGCCCCACACGCCTGGAACTTGCGAGACGGCCTCCGGAATGTTTTGCCACCGGTCCGGCCTACAGTCGGTGGTGTGAAACGTGGAACGAGGGAGGCCACCAGACAAAGAGAGACGTACTTGAACTCAGGCGCATCGGGTCCCCACAATTCCTGCGACTGGTTGATCGCCTGGATGGGGATAACGATCGGCTCGCCTTTGCTGATGCTGCGTGAGAGGGAAAGGATACACATTGGATTTATAACGGGAGAGACAGAGGCGTACCTGATAGACTCGTGGACGACACCATTTTTGTCCGTGTATGGCTTCTCGACAGGCAAGACGTCGTCTTTCATCGCGATCCGGATACTGTTTGGAAGGGGTGGGTGCACACGGAGGGTCTCTCTCACCACGGCATCGAGGTAAGGAAGCGCCATGAGCTCGTCCGTCGATGGAGTTTCCGTGTCAACAGAAAGGAGTTCTTCCCGGAGTTTCATCTGAATTTCAGGTGCCTTCGTTATCGCGTAGAGTGCCCATGTAGTCGACAAGCTATTGAATCGTAGTCAAGTCCCCGAATATTTCGAAAAATATGGTACCATACCTTGTAGTTTCATGACCGGCCGCCAAGAACGCGGGGACCTCTGGAAGAACGCATGAGAGTTGATACTAAAACCGCGGATAGGGGAAAAACGCACGCGCCAACACATCCTCGTCAGACAACCGCTGACTCTCGGGGATGTCAGTCGCCATGTTCGCCTTGACCAACAGCGACAGTAAATCCCGACCATGCAAACTGTTCTTTTCGATTTCGCCATTTTCTGTTGCACTTGCCCGAGCGGCCGCTTTGGCACCCGATAGCAGTTCTTTGCCGATGCGTGCCATCGTATGTTGCGCAACCTGGGCTTTACGTGCACGATCGCTAGGCTGTCGTACAGAAGTTAGACAATTCATAACACGAAAAGGGATGTTCATGGCACTGACGAGGAGATGTAAAAGCGGGAACAGTGCTTGCAAAATACCGCGGAGATCGAATCTCTGAGCCGCAGTCATGGTCGTAAAAGCCTCATGAAGTACATTCGGTTTCTCGTTCGCGTTGAGGGCATCAAAGTTGTAGTTGAAACCTAACCACGGTCAGTGGCGTCCACTCAGTCGCAGACCTGGAGACAAGTGCTGATAGCTCACCTGCGAGACCGATGACGTCAAGTGTCATTCTGCTCAGCCATAGCATGATATCGAGACGGGCGCCAGTGGTAGTCCCGGCAGGATCTTTGGCAATCTCAGAAGACAAGACATCACGAAGCTGTGTTGGCTACGGTAAGTGCTATGCGTGGAAAGAATTAAGAGATCCATACTCGGACAGCTTTTGCGAAGAAGATGTCGGTGAGCGCCCGAATTTGTGCTGGACCAAATGCAGGGTTCTGGATATCGGTTTAATCACACAAATGGTGTATGGCTGCGAGAATATAATCACCATGATGCGTCTCTGTTTAGACAAGGGATTCGTGAGTGTCGACAAAGACAAAGAAAATGGATGCCAACCTGCTGGCGATGCTGAGCACCTTCGACGACAAAGACGCCTACAATCCTCAGTTGACGTGTGCAAACGAAAACTACGTGAGGAAACCCACCCTTGCCAATGAACTTGGATAAGTTGTACCGGATCTGCGAGGGCTTTTGATAGTCATTGCTGTGGGTGAGGACATGGTTGATGGCCCGCGTGTCCATAGTTAACAGTCGGTTGCTCTAGAGGACCGAGCTCAGTATCGCAGAAGCGATGTTGGAAGGCTAGCGTACGTAGAACAAGCCCTTGTATTTCATAGTGCCCCCATACTGTTTCACCCATTCATCATGGAGTACAGAGTTCTCCTAGAAGCGAGCGAGAACGATACAATTAGTTGAGTCAAAGTCTACCATGATGACAGGCACCGTGACATACAGCATTCAAAATGTCTCGCAGATTACCATAAATCCAGCTTGTTCCCTCGGGACCACGCAGATGGCGTATGGGAGACGTGAATTGATGGTATACTACGAACCGGAAGATCTTCCAGAGTCCAAAGACGGTCACAGAGGCAAACGCGGCGAGCAACAGCTTTCCGACTGGGATCATGTTGTCGCGGCGGTGTGTTGCTAGACTCAGATGGACCTGGTTCGGGAGCCGATCATGGGCAAAAACATGACATCCGAGTTTAGTCTCCCAGGGTGCTAAGTCCGGACTTAGTGGCATTAGCGCGTCTAGGAACTTCGACCGCGTTCACCATGTATGTTGTAGTTGAAATCATGTATAGCGCTCACAAATAAGCAAAATTCCGTACGGATTGCTTGCAGAGTTATACGTTCGTGCCGGATTATCCCCCAGTGGTGAGATGGGCAGGCGTTTTCGTTGACAGAGCTGTCTGTTTTATGCGTGATTCGAATCCGGCAGCTTGCTTCAATCATAGGCTAAAATTTCGTGGGGATACCGAGCACCAAGTGGAAGTAAACCTTCTACTTGTAAGTAACAGGGGATAGCGAGGAGGCGGTGAGAACGTCGGCAAAACATTTGAAGGAACTTTGCAGAGCGAAAGGAAACGCACGGGAACTTGCGTCCGCGGTCAGATCTTGAAGGAGGTCGAGATAAGGAAGGCACTGAGATTGTCCATTAGTGGTGGTCTCGCCGAACATAAGTTACACAAAGTGGTTACATAGATGAAATAGCATAATATCCAAATCCTGATCCAGTTCCTGGGATGCAGGGATTACAAACAGAAATATGGTGATGAATAAGGGAACGTGATACAGGAAAGTACCAATATGATGTGCCAGTGGTTGAAACTTGGTTGTAGTAATTAGTCGACGAGTTCAGTTCCCGCGGGTCCGAAACGTGCCCGGCACAACCCGTTGGGTTCGTTTAGGCTGGAATGGTCTACACTCTCCCTCGATACCAGAAATGCCGCCTCCCTTCTGATCCTCCTTGGCGACCCGTACGTGGAATCGATAAGGATAGTTCCTTCCCGGCCAAGCATCTGGCGACCGTGGCGATCAAGCAGCTCTCCGTTCGGGCCCCTGAAGAAATTCGTTGTTGCGCTCTCTATCTCCTCCAGGGAGGCTGGCGGTATAATGTCGATCAATTCGTCGTGGGAAACAAGGATGGTCCCATTCGTTCCTTCCCTTCGAAGGCCGCGCTGGAACGAAGGAGCGTCCATGTCCATCTCGTCTTCGTAGCCACTGTCGGAAATGGACTCCTCTTCTTCCTCTATCCGCCGTTTTTGTGCCAACAGCTTTTCCACCTGGACTTGAACGATTTTGTCCTCCCGCTCCTTCTCCAAATGCTCTACTTGCTGCCTCGAGAGGTTCGCGGTCGAGCCCACCGGATGGCGAAGGACGACCCTGACTCCACCGTTGAGTTCTCTAAGGACTCCTCCCTTCTCATACAGGCAGCGAATGCCTTTGTCCCCAATACGTGGAGGACTCCGCTGGAGTGGCCTCGCCTTCTTGACGGGAGTCTGGATAACAGAGCCGGGATCGTACGGGTGAGGTGCCATCGGGGTCTGTGGGAATGGGCGGCGAACAGCGTTACTTGGCCCAGGGGTGACGCCGCGTTCCTCGTCGACAGTCATCTCGACGTCCGCGTCTTCGTCTTCATCCATTTCGCAGTTGTCGTCCGGATAATACCAGCGTATGTGAATGCCTTCACCGGTCTCGGACACAGCAATGGTGGTCGTGACCCCATCCGCGTCTCGGCATGCGAGCCATGGGGTACCTTGGGTATCGCTGACGTTTGAGGTTGCCTTGCCTTCGACCTCTGTATCATGCACTGGGGCGCTTCGAGCTGGGTAGTTGTCTGTCGTACTCTTGCGAGGCTTGGCAGGTGATGGGGGAGGCCGCCCATAAACGCTGTTGCGCGTCGAGCGACCGGGGGAAGGCTTGGCGGTGCTACGGGTCTGAGGTGCCATACTGTAGGTCTCTGTTCAGCTGGATAATTTAATTCAGATTGACGAGTGGCGAGCTAGAACGATCACATACCAGGGGATGGCCCGACAGTGGGAGAAAAGGTGATGGGTTGTGGGTGTCCACGTTCTTCGGTCGGCTCTGTTAAAATAGTCTTCAAGCTGACAACGTTTACTTTGACACTCTGTTGTGGTCGGTTGACAAGGATCTCTTTGTTGTGCTTGGACGCATTGTCTTTTTATACTTACTGGCGGCAGGTACCACGAGGCACCCTTACTGTTCAGGGGCTCTTTCCATTTATGGGTGGGTGGCGGCCAAAGCGGCGTGCACCACAGCCTGGCGCGCCTCGTTGGTCACCGTATCAGCGATCTGCTAGCGCGTCTGACTCGTACAACGCATGTATTGCTGTGGGAAGCCAACCCCCCATGTTCCTGGCGAGCGGTAAGGCGGGCCCTTCGTGGACGCGCGGCGGTCGACCCAAATGGAGGGTGGCGGCGTCCACGAACTTGACAAGGCTGTGGGGGCCCACTGTGCCAACATAATCACTGCCTCACATTTCCTGATCAGGCATTTTCCACCGTGATTGCTTTGGTATGGCAGGTGTTTGTGGGCGCATGTTTACGACTTGGCAATCAGTGGACTGCCGATCCATGGATTGCGCTCGCGTTTAGGAAATCCATAGGATGTGGACTCTGGCGGAGTTTTCACGAGTCACGCGAACAATGGGAACCACTCGAGGACGTATCAGGTGAGTGTGGAGGTGACGGTTGACAGACGAAAATGGTCAGATTGGTGGTCCTTTGAAAGCTGGGACCGTTTCTGGTATAAGATGTGGATGGTATTGCCGCGTGCAAGGTCAACCCACCAGCCAACACCGAGTCATTCCATCCTACCGCCAGCCGAGTCACTTGCGCCCATCGCCTCTCAGGCACTTTCTCTCTCACCAAGATCAGCTTTACCCGACCAGTTCCTCGAACATGTTTCGTCGGCCCGCTCTCTACCATCCTTACAAGTCGTCCGCTCCCACGTCTCCTGCTGGCTTCAGGCTCGCGGACTACTTCCAGAGGGGGTGCTTCAACCTGTTTCAAAGACCCGACTTCACCGATCCCAGTTCTCCCGATCCCAGCCCCTTGAATAGTCCCACCAAAGGCGCGCGTCACCCAGAGGATGACGCACCGCCTACCATACGCCTCGCCGATCTCTTCGTGGGTGATGGTTTCCGGCCCCCCGAGCGTCCGTCCACCCCGACCCCCGACCATCGTCGGAACGCGATGCCAAACGTGGTGCCCGCACAGAATCCGTGTCCGACTCCACCTCGCCGCAAGGTCAAGTATGGGCCGAAACATCTCTCGTTCGGAAATGGCGCTCACCGCTCCGGCGTCTTCCCTCCCCACCGCCGCGCGCAACAGCTCAAGGAGAAACGGGACATACTCCGCCAGAAGCTCTTCGACCGTCACGAACACCGCGTGGCCCGGGCGCGCCAAGGGCTCAGCCGTCTCCAAAGGGAGGCTGAATCGCTGATGAAACCTGAACGTATGGACGACGAGGACCGGATTTTCTTGGAGCAACTAGGGAATCTTCAATTCGAGCAGAAGCTGGAACACGATCTCGAGGAGTGTCGCCGGCGGATGACCCGTGCCGCGGACGAGTCGGAGCAGAGGCGCCAAGAGCACGAGGCGAGAGACGCGGAAGCTGCGAAGATGTGGGGAGAGAAACAGGATGAGGAGGCTCTGGAGGAACAGAAGAAAAAGGTGGAAGAGTTTGTGCGGGGTATAGATGAGAGAAGGGAGGCACACCGTCGCCGAGCGGAGGAGGCAGTGATGCTTGCTGAGGCGGAACGGCAACGTGCTCATGAAGAAATGGAGCGCAGGATCCGGGAAGAACAGGAGCGCCGTTTCCGCGAGGAGCTGGCCCGCAAGATCAAGGAGGTGGAAGGGCGCCGAAGACGAGAGGAGCAGGAACGCCGACTGCGAGAGGAGAGGGAACGCCAGCTACGGGAGGAAAGGGAGCGTCGGCTGCGAGAGGAAGTCGAGCGTGTGCGCCGATTGGAAAGGGATTGTCGGCTACGTGAGGAGCAGGAGCGCAAATTACGAGAGGAAGTCGACCGTCTGCGCCGGGAAGCCCACGACCGGTTCCTTCGCGAGGAGAGGGAACGCCATGCCAGAGAAGAACGAGAATGCCAAACCCGCTTGCGCGCCGCACACGACAACCACGCCCGCCAGCACTTTGTCTTGTACGAGGGCAAGTGGAACGAGCTTCGGGCGAGTAACTCTTTACCCCCTGTCGACGTTGGGGAGATGCCCTGGCCTGTATTCGGTGTCGTTTCTTCTGCGGACCAGATCACCTATCAAGACGTCCGGACATTCCTATTACATCCTCTTCGACCAGGCGTCGAAGGGAAAACTGTGCGGGACAAGGTCAAGACGGAGGTGTTGCGCTTCCATCCCGATAAATTCAACACGCGTATCGTACCCAAAATTCAGCCGTCCCAGCGGGCAGTCGCTCAAGAGATCGCTGGCGCGGTTGCAAGAATACTGACGACACTCATGACGGAAGAACTGGAGCAGCAGAAATGAAACGTGTACGCTTGTCGACTCCTCTGAAGTTATAGTAACGAATTATTTATATTGTATATACTGCCCCAACTTGCAATAACACAACACACTCCTTTGTCTCTATCCCTTGGTGTGCAAGCGAGCCGCATCGTTTGAACCCTCACATCACCGCCGGTACTATGTACCAAACGACAGAAATGACCACACGATCATGTACCCCGTAAAATTTAATTCGTAGTAGCAACATCAGGCTAGCCCCTGCATTGCACCGCTACTTGAAACTGGCATGACAGGCAGAGGGCTGGGACAGCCCAACGTTAACCTATCCGATGCTCAGCGGATCTGTCTTCATCTTGAAATCGGCAAGGCGTTACTACTCACACTCCTGTTCGTGGGACTCGTTCAAGAAAGTTAATTTCTAATCACTGCAGCGTACCGTATACGCACGCCTGCACGGATGACAGAACGCAGGAACAAAGACAGAGATCCCGGTAAGGTGGATCGCTCGAAGAAAAGGCCGCGGCGTTCCGAAGTGCTGTATCATGATGATCACACAGTTCACGGGAATGTGCTCTCTTAGTATGTATGACACTCGGCTTCTGTCGTCCAGCATTCGGGGCTGACTCGGAGTACAGGCATGAGGATCGCCTCGCACCACACACGAAACAACTTGAACGGGTAGCATACTTGATAGCAGTTGCACACAGCGAGTACGGGTAATATCAAAGCGAGGGAGCCAACGAGGATATAGATACGAGAATTAGGCACCGAGATGGATATAAAGAACCCGTTGATCAAACGGGACATCCCGGACAGATTTCATCGTCTTGTTCAGCGCCAACGCTGCGCGGGTATGATCCAGTCGACCAGACTCGTCCACCATGTGCTTGTAAAACGTCGACGTGATCTTCTTCGTCTCTCCATCGTCCACCGCCCACATCGTCCCGATCACCGAACGGAACCCAGAAAACTGCATAGCCGACGCGAGATGGATCACCTCGTCCGGGCTCTCTTCGTCTCCGACAGTCGTATGACACGCAGAGAGATACGCAAATTCGGGGTTCTTGAATTCGCACCCGATGATCCGTTGGATCGTAAAGTGGCCGTCGTGGAGAGCGAACGCGGACTCGAACGGCTGTGTTCGATTTGGGAGACCATGGCACGCAAAGTGGACCCATTCGTTCTTGCCAAGCTCTTCAACAACCCTAGAAGTGCAAGATTCCTCTCCATCTATGCGCGCGAACG
>JBBPNE010000945.1:0-10772 GCA_038090735.1 Xerocomellus amylosporus | reverse complement strand
CGCAAGGACATTCCGATCGGTCAGCGTCGTTGAACAACCTTGCAGCTCTTCTCTCCTCTCGGTACAGGCAGCTCGGGGCGATGGAGGACATCAATGCGGCTATTTCCCTCGCTCGAGAAACACTCACCCTTCGCCCGAAAGGACACCCTGATCGGTCAATGTCTTTGAACAACCTTGCAATCTATTTCTTCGCTCGGTACAAGCACCTCTGGGTGATTGGAGACCTCAATGTGGCCATTTTTCTCGTTCGAGAGGCACTCAACCTCTACCCGCCAGGGCACCCTGATCGGTCAGGATCATTGCTCAACCTTACGGACTACCTCCGCATTCGATTCGCACGGTCGATGCAGTTACAGGATAAGGAGGAGCTATTCAGTCTCTGCGCTCAACTCGTAGACGTGCCTCAATTTGTGTCTTCCAGTGATCTTTCTGCCGCTAGAGCATGGACCCGTATGGCCGAGTATTTCCAGCACCCCACGATACTTCTCGCATATGAAACATCTCTTCGACTACTCATTCAACATCTGGCCACTCTGCCGTCATTGCCTCGACATCTTGACATCCTCAAAAACCTCACGTCGTCGCTCGCAGTAGACGCATTCTCAGCGTGCCTTCGTAAACGTTCTCCTGCGCATGCAGTCGAGCTTCTGGAACAGGGTCGGGGTACCTTTTGGAGTCAACTTATTCGACTCCATTCCCCGTTGGATGATCTCATTGAATCTAGCCCAGCAGGAAAGAAGTTGGCAGACGAGTTCACGCAGTTGGCCTTGCTTATTCAAAATACCCTCAAGGTGCCTAGTGCAGATCAGCACGAACGGCTGTGCCATCTCAACCACGACATGCAGAGAGTTGTGATCAATATTCGCAAGCTACCTGGCCTTTCCCGTCTCCTTCTTCCCTCCCTCTTCCCCGATCTCCAACACGCGGCCAGTGGGGGACCCGTCATCATCGTCAATGCAAGCAAATATGGTTGTGATGCGCTCGTCGTCTTATTCGATCAAGATCCCGTTCATATTCCCTTACAGATCACACAGGAAGGTGTTCGAGAACTGTCAAAGGAGCTCCATACCTTGACTGCGCGCGCAACGAGGTTCGACGTGACGAAAGAGCTCGCGTTGTTCTTACGCGAACTTTGGGATCAGATCGTTTCGCCCATCGTCGATTTCCTTCGAACGATCCTTCCATCTCAATCACGCATCTGGTGGTGTCCCACCGGCGAATTCTCTGTGCTGCCATTCCACGCTGCTGGTCCGTATCGGAAGGGCCAGCAGAATCTCCCTCATCTTTACATCTCGTCCTATACCCCAACTCTGACCGCCCTCATTCGTGCCAGACGGCGTGATCCATCGGACGTTGTAACTCAAAAGAAACGTTTCGTGGCCATCGGTCAAGCCAATGCTTCTGGCGAGAGCAAACTCCTTTCCGTAGGCACGGAGCTGGACAATATCCGTCAGCGCGTCGATGGCCTCGCCACGTTCACGCATATCGTTGGAGAGGAATCTTGCACTTCTAGGGCCGTCGAGGAACTTGGCAAGAACGAATGGGTCCACTTTGCGTGTCATGGTCTTCCAAATCAAAACCAGCCGTTCGAGTCCGCGTTCGCTCTGCACGACGGACACTTTACAATTCAACGGATCATCGGGTGCGATTTAAAGAATCCCGAATTTGCGTATCTCTCTGCGTGTCATACGACTGTCGGAGACGAAGGGAGTCCGGACGAGGCGATCCATCTTGCGTCGGCGATGCAGTTTGTTGGGTTCCGTTCTGTGATTGGGACGATGTGGGCGGTGGACGATGCTGCGACGAACAAGATCACGGCGACGTTTTATAAACATATGGTGGACGAGTCTGGTCATCTCGATCACACTCGCGCGGCGTTTGCGCTGAACAAGACGATGAACTCTGTGAATATTCCATTTGATCAACGGATTCTTTATATCCATCTTGGTGCCTAGTTTGAGTATGTATGTTCTCGTTTGCTTTCTCGCTTGCATTGTTCTTACTCGCTCTGTGTAACTGCTATCAAATATGCTATCCTTTATTTTGCGGGTCGTGCGAGGCGCACATACACATATACACAGTACATCAGATCCTCGCGCTTTTACTTAGCCCCGAATATTAACGACATGACCCGCGCACTCGTTGTATTGCAGAGCACCCTCGTCTCCTTCCGGAAACCTCGCAAATCACGGTTGTCGTGGTCCTCCGGTGCACGATGCGAACCAAAGTTGATTGAGGCGATGAACTGGAACACGACGATGCTGACTATCATGACCGAGAACGCGAGAAGAATGTATTGTGAGAACAAACACTAGGTTCCTGAGGCACGTCTTCTGTGCGGCGAGCGTCCCGGAATCAATGTTGAGGTTATCGATCGCCTTCCTGAGGTCCTGACCCTAACTGTACTTGATCGGATTGATTGCCGGGGAGTGTATGCCATGTAGCCAACACAGATATTCCAACGTATGATAGTCATGCTTTCAAAGTACCAGTCGGGATCATGGCTGATCGCATGGAAGTGCGTGCTGTTGCGTATTGGAATCCGTCACGTTTGCCACGCTAAGTTGGACCCACCGACTGACAGAACCAGCAAAGTGCGCTGATCCACCAAGGCAGTGGAAAAAAAAGTGCAAGCAAATGATGGGGGCGACGCACTTGAACAGGGAATAGAATATGTTAGACGCATCTACACCCCTCAACAAGAATTGCAGTGTACGTTGTTTGGCGAGTTCGAATAAAGATGTGATAGCTCCAATGTACTGATGACGTGCTCTGTCGGACAGATGGTGGACGGTATCCACCAGGTTAGGAGCCAGCACAACAGGACCCAGCGTCGAAGCGCCGACGTCTCCTTGACAACCACGGTCGTCTCGATCTCCATGATCTCGCCCGTCAGAACGAATCGATTTACGGTCCTTGTAATTCGTCGTCGTAGAAATCTCCACGTCGGAACGGGGAGACGTTGGCCACGAGTGGGACGTGTGCCTGGGAAGACGCTCGATTGAATGCATCCGCGTACTCGTCTGAGGGGAGTCCCGGGGATACGTAGGGAGCATACAGGTCGCCTATTGAGCGAACATCAATGGCGGCTTCCGCCTCTGCTTCGCGGGGGCGGTTTCGTTTTTACTCCGCCACATCAAGGGCACGAATACGGTCCTCGAGAGAGGGGAACACAGCTTGAGACAGGAAGACCTAAGGGATGAGTAGAATGACGAGTGTCTTAGTGCGTAGTGCGTGACACCAGGCACTCGAAAATTACCTTGTATTGCCCGAGAACGACATTAATCTTCTGCAGTCCCAAGACTTGACGTTCTTCGTCTGCTCGACCTTCTCCTTCACCGAACCATCCACAACACCCATCTTCACCAACGACTCCTTGTGCAAAACTAGTCTGAACTCGCCAGCTACACGTGGCGTTAGACCCAAGGAAGGGTTTGGTGCTTCTTCCTCTCTTGGTCTTGTTTTTCGATAACGCCATCTTCGCGGAGCGTTGGATCCGAGCCCTCCCGACGCCTCGAGGCGCGAATTGGATTGACGGGCCCCAGTGCAGAAACGATGATGTCCTCGTTCTTGGGGTGTGCTTGGGTCGCAATAGCTTTGCCAGAGACGAGACCCTTGACGAAGGGGTTGATCGGCGTTGTCTACCGCACGGACGATAGAACTGCGGCCCGAAGAGACACGAAGTCGGGGTTTACGTTACGGGCTTACGGTCGAGGAAGTCCTCGGAGGAACAAGCAACGGGGCTGCTGAAGTGGTTGTCGGGTATCCTGAGCAATCAGTCACCCCAACCTTGAAGTTTGAAGGACGAGCGGTTGTGTGAAAGGCGTGGGACTCGGAACGAGTAAGATATCCCAGGGCCAGAAGATTCTGAAGAACATTCACTGCGCACATGTTCTTATACATTTACACAGTAGTGGGTCACGCTGTCCCTATTTCCTCGCTTCGGCCGCGAGCGTAGCCAATTCTACAAAGTCCTTTACCACCAAGTCTACATCCCCTCCTTCCGCCTTGCTCCGCATGTTTTCTCTAATCTCCCGAGTATCTTCTGCGGGGCGCGGCACGTATATCGTCTTGAGCCCCGCTCGTGCAGCTCCTTCGAGATCCCATTTGTGTGCGGCGACCATCGCGACACGTTCGGGTGGGACGCCGAGGTGGTATGACGCAGCAAGGTACGCTTCTTTCGTCCTATCCGACGACCATCGAGCGTCATCTCAGTGCTAGGCCACCAAAGCGCTGGATCGGACGCACGGCTTGTACACCCCAAACAACTCGGTCGACAAGATTCCGTCCCACGGAAGTTGCTTGTTCTTTGCCTACACGATGGTTACCCTTCGTCCCGAATGCGACCCCCCGGAGTGACCTGCTCACCAAGTCTACCAGGAGCCTATAGTTGCCGTTTGATAGGGTAGCCACGATCCCGTGCTTGGCGAGTTTGGCGAGCCCCGGTAGGGTGTCTTGGTATACTGTCGTCGTGTGTGAGCGATGACGGACGTGACGACGACCGAGAGCGGGAGGGCTTACCGTCCAGGTTATGCCACAGCTGGACGAGTTCTTTGCGTGCGGGGCCCCAAATGATAAGGTGGGACCAGCGCGGGGACGTGAGCATCTCGTCGAGTATCTAGCATCAATCACGTTGGATGTCGGGCGTGAAATCGTGACATGTGGCTTTGCATACCTTGCGATGGACGAGATCGACGTTCAGAGTGCCCTGGCCACCTGCGTTCACGGTACGACTGAAAGCGTTGATTGAGCACACGTCCGGGTTAGCGTTCGTTCGTCTCAACCCCACATACATTCCTCGGGTGTGAGGATGCCACTCGACCCTCGGAGGGCTGGCCACCGCCCCGAGCGATGTTGGGCGCACGACTTACATGTGTGCATAGTACCCCTGCCGCCACTCGTTCACAAAGTCGACGGCGTCCTGGTCTACCAGGGCCCAGGGCCCAGCCGTCAGCGGTCACGACACGTCGTTCATGCAGGGCAGTGTGATAGCGACGGCGTACATACTTACCTCGATCATGAAACACCCCATTACTCCGGCGGGCGACTTCGCGTTTCATCGTCGTGAACCAGTTAACGGTCGTCCCGAATACGTCAAACAAGTAGGCGTCGACGTCGCGCAGGAGTGAGACGGCGTTGGAGGACATTCTTTTGGGAGTGTGGGGTCGCTGCAACTGGGTACTTTGGCCCGAGTCGAGCTCAGACTCATCCACTGATCGTTTGCGACTTCGATCACACGGCGTCGCCCTCAAATCAGGCATCAAGTTCAGTGACTCCCGAGTCCCACCATGGATTCAAAAGTGTTTTTCTATCGCCGTGCAGACGTACCAGTTGAACAGTTGCATTCACGCGCAGAATTTCTCCTCGCCTTGCCCACCCGCCCACCCCATGCCAGCTAGCTCTTTGACTTTGCTTGCAAATCATCTCAGTGATCGTTACGATCAGCTTGGAACGACAAAGGACCTGGAGGAGGCCATTGTCCTCGCCCGAGAACCACTAAACCTTCGCCCGCAAGGACACCTTGAGCGGCCTGCGTCTCTGAACAACCTTGCAAATCGTCTCTCCACTCGGTACAACCAGCTCGGGGCAATGGAGGACCTCAATTAGGCCACGCCCTCACCCGAGAAGCACTTGTCCTTTTCCCGCAAGGACACCCTGATCGGTCTTCGTCGTTGAACAACCTTGCAACTCAACTCCTTTCTCGGTACAAACAGCTCGGGGCGATGGACGGCCTCAATGAGGCCGTTGTACTCGCCCGAGAAACACTTGACCTTCGCCCGCAAGGACACCCTCATCGCCCGGGGTCGTTGAGAAACCTTGCAGTTTATCTTTCACTCGGTACAAGCAGCTCGGGGCGAAGGAGGACCTCAATGAGGCCATTCTCCTCGTCCGAGAAGCACTCGATCTTCTCGCGCAAGGACACCTTCATTGATCAGGATTATTGGACAACCTTGCATGCTACCTTCGTGTTCGATTCACACGATCAAAGCAGTTACAGGATAACTTGAAGAGGAGCTGTTTAGTCTCTACGTTCAACTCGCACATGTGCCTCAAATTGCGTCTTCCGGTGATCTTTCTGCCGCTAGAGCATGGACCCGTGTGGCCGAGGATTTCCAGCATCCCACGATACTCCTCGCGTATGAAACATCTCTTCGACTACTTATTCAACATCTGGCCACTCTGCCGTCATTGCCTCGACATCTTGACATCCTCAAAAACCTCACGTCGTCGCTCGCAGTAGACGCATTCTCAGCGTGTCTTCGTAAACGTTCTCCTGCGCGTGCAGTCGAGCTTCTGGAACAGGGTCGGGGTGTCTTTTGGAGTCAACTTATTCGACTCCATTCCCCGTTGGATGATCTGATTAAATCTAGCCCGGCAGGAAAGAAGTCGGCAGACGAGTTCGCGCGTCTGGCCTGACTTATTCGCAATGCCCTCAATGTGCCTGGTGCGGATCAACACGAACGGGTGTGCCGTCTCAACCTCAAAATGCGGAGAGTTGTGATCAATATTCGCAAGCTACCTGGCCTTTCCCGTCTCCTTCTTCCCTCCCTCTTCCCCGATCTCCAACACGCGGCCAGTGGGGGGCCCGTCATCATCGTCAATGCAAGCAAATATGGTTGCGATGCGCTCACCGTCTTATTCGATCAAGATCCCGTTCATATTCCCTTACAGATCACACAGAAAAGTGTTCGAGAACTGTCAAAGGTGCTCCATACCTTGACTGCGCGTGCAACGAGGTTCGGCGTGAGTTCTTACGCGAACTTTGGGATCAGATCGTTTCGCCCATCGTCGATTTCCTCCAGACGATCCTTCCATCTCGATCACGCATCTGGTGGTGTCCTTCCGCCGAGTTCTCTGTGCTGCCCTTGCACGCTACTGGCCCGTATAGGAAGTGCCAGCAGAACCTTACTGATCTCTACATCTCGTCCTACACCCCAACACTGACCGCCCTCATTCGTGCCAGACGGCGCGATCCATCGAATTCTGAAACTCGAGGGAAACATTTCATCGCCATCGGTCAAGCCAAAGCTTCTGGCGAGAGCGAACTTCTTTCCGTAGGCACGGAACTCGACAATATCCGTCAACGCGTCGATGGCCTCGCGACGTTCACGCATATCGTTGGAGAGGAACCTTGCACTTCTAGGGCCGTTGAGGAGCTTGGAAAAAACGAATGGGTCCACTTTGCGTGCAATGGCCTTCCAAATCAAAACCAACCGTTCGAGTCCGCGTTCGCGCTGCACGACGGACACTTTACAATCCAACGGATCATCGGGTGCGATTTAAAGAATCCCGAATTTGCATATCTTTCTGCGTGTCATACGACTGTTTGAGACGAAGGGAGTCCGGACGAGGCGATCCATCTTGCGTCGGCGATGCAGTTTGTTGGGTTCCGTTCAGTGATCGGGACGATGTGGGCGGTGGACGATGCTGCGACGAACAAGATCACGGCGATGTTCTATAAACATATGGTGGATGAGTCTGGTCGTCTGGATCATACTCGGGCAGCGTTCGCGCTGAACAAGACGATGAGCTCTGTGAATATACCATTCGATCAACGGATTCTTTATATCCATCTTGGTGCCTAGTTTGAGTATGTATGTTCTCGTTTGCTTTCTCGCTTCGCGTTGTTCGTACTCGCTCTGTGTAACTGCTATCAAATATGCTATCTTTTATTTCGTGGGTCGTGCGAGGTGCAACTACATATATACGGCGTATATCAGATCCTCGTACTTGTACTCAACCCCGAATACTCCGCCCGCGGGGAGTACATCCCAAGTATACCTGGGCGCTTTGTCGTCGATTCGTTGTCTGCTCCCGTCCATAAGCAGTGCCTCGCTGGTCTGCCGTTGGGGATTTTCGATCCAAGACGACGAATTCGGTGACCAAACCGCTAAGAATGAACGCATCCCGCTGTCCAACTCCGATACATGGAGTCTTGAAACGAGTACATATTAGCTTTCCCATTGGCACTCGTCTCCACAGTTGATCACTGATTTCCGTCATACCGCTGGCTGCTTCGATCACTGGCATCTGGGCGTTGTACGAGAACATGTAATATCTCCAGGTCGTCATCACAACACAGACAATGAGCGCAATCACCGCGACAACGCCGTCCATCATGATGTGGTCTATACATCGGGGCTGAAGTGACTGCAGCCAAAATTGACTAGGCCGTGGTAGAAACGGACCACTTGATTTTTGGAAAGGGAGATGCGATCCCATCCCTCACCAGTGGAGCGTGATGTCAGGGGCACGACGGTGGTAAAACACGGAATGAACACTCTGATGAAATGTGATGGACGGTCAGAGGCAATGACGACGATTGATATGAAAAAGGTACACTCTAAATGATCTGGAGCCTGGGGACATGGTTTCTCCCTGCGGTCGGGACGGAGGGTGGCCAGCTGCGATGAGGTATGTCAACTGAAAGAAGCCGAACACAGAATGCTGTTGTCGATGGTGAAGAAAGAAAGATGACAACATACTAATCTGGGACGGTTAGCTACGGTTAGCTGGTAGCTGATAATAGCCGATGGTCGGGACCTAGGCAGTCCAATGAGCATTCTAGTAAAGAACCCAGGTAATACGATTATTTGGTAATGGACTTGACATAGTAAATTGATTTTGAAACCTATGCTTTTCGAGACGTATGAGTTACCACAGGGTAAGATAAGTAGGCCGACCGACGTGATTCGCCAGATCATCCGGCGGGGATCAATTTCAAGTTCAAGGATGCAGTGTGCATGTCTGCAACCGATTTCCAGAACAGTATTTCCAGAACCACGGAGCGCCGGTGCGGGCCCTTGGCAGTGCAAGTCTCATGACTCTCATCACTTCCAAGGACGCTGTGCCATGTGAAACCGCAGTTTGCCACCAGGACCACCTACTGGAATGTGGAAAAAGTGGCTCGATCCACGGTGCTGCCAGTGCTTCGCCTGACGGCACCATTGCGACAACCCGCCGCCATCAGCCCGCCGCCAAACGCATGCGTGGGCCGATGTTTGGGGCTGATCTGACCTTATAGTAGGTTTCCAAGGTCCGATATTATGATGGCTGTTGGCCACTGCGGCCCAGAGTGCTGTGAAGAATGGACGACTTTGATACTAAACCCCCCGTGACGGGCCGTGAGAAGCGTGAGCTGAGACGTCCGTCGTGGCGCACTCGGGCGGCACCGTCAAGCTTTCAAGTTTCAAACTGTCTCGAATTCGCGCACTCTGAGCAAACCACTTGACCGAACCACCAGCTGAGATCGGTTGTTCTTGGCCCCGACGACGACGCAACTCCAATCCTGGTCGTGTTGACCGCTCGGCGCTTGTGCGAACTTGAATATCGAATTCCCTTTCAAGGCACGGCACAGCACCGTGTCAAGTTCGAACCCACTGATGGGGTTGCCGCCTTTCGAACGGCATATGGAGTTGTCACGTCGATAGAGTAGCCCAAGGACTAAAAATGGCGACTACTGCTGGTGTACGTGTTCTAAGTTCGTTATCGCGATAGGATGCGGAACTAATGATGAGGTGTCGAGGCAGTGGCGCACTTGAACCTAGCGAACTGAGACGTCGGACCTGGTTGCGTGCATCCAATCTAGCCTATACTATCTGGACAACCCATTATCGGCACAAGGGCGGACCAATTTGAATATGATCGCATGATCTTATCGGAACTATTTGAACCTACGTTTCCTGGGGCTCTCACACTCTGGCACTAACTGTCTTTCCTTGTTCATCATGGCCTCCGACGAAGGCAACAAAGAGACGAAACTCGCCTACGATGCCGACATCGGGTCACAAGCAGAATTTCCCGAGGTTCACACCGCCCTCCATCGCAAGTTGAAGAATCGTCATGTCGCCATGATCAGGTACACATCCTTCCGTGCTTACCGTTCCACCAGCTCGGCTGACCCTTGCTTTCAGTATTGGTGGTGTCATCGGTACCGGTCTCTTCCTGGGAACAGCAACCTCCCTCATGAATGGTGGTCCCCTCGGTCTTCTCTTGGCTTACTTGTTCATTGGATCGATATGTTTTGCTACCATGGTCTCTTCCTGTCTCCACCAATTCCAGGCACACATTGTCTTATCTCTCATCACAGCTCTCTCTCGGTGAAATGATAGCTTTCCTACCCCTCCCTGGCGGTTTCATCAAACTTGCTGAACGATTTGTTGATCCTGCCTTTGCTTTTGCAACTGGTTGGAATTATTGGTATGGATGGACGGTGAGATTAGCTCAGCTTCACATCTAGTTCCCTCACTTACCCTGGGATGTAGGTGACTCTACCTAGTCCGTATGATCAAATATGAAACGTCCGCCACTAGATACTGAATGTCTTTCAGCCGAATTGTCTGCGGCGGCCACTGTCATCAGTTTTTGGGATTCGACTACTAGCCCTGCCGTCTGGATTTCTGTATGCTTGGTCGTTGCCATTGGAATTAACGCCCTCGGCGTCGGTAAGCAATCCCTGTATAATTCTTTTATTCACCTCACCGTCTACCGTAGGTGCATACGGAGAGGCAGAATTCTGGTTCAGGTGAATCCCAGTATCAGGCTTCCTTCCGTGGCCCCGCTCACAGGTCTATATCTAGTTCAATAAAAGTCATTACGATAACAGGAATGATTCTTCTTGGTATTATTGTCGATTTAGGTGGAGGTCCAAACCACGATCGCATCGGGTTCCGCTACTGGAAGAACCCAGGACCATTCACGGATTACCATGGTTTCACTGGCCCAAAGGGTCACTTCCTCGGCACCTGCAGTGTGGCTACCCAAGCTGCGTT
>JBBPNE010000944.1:0-10777 GCA_038090735.1 Xerocomellus amylosporus | reverse complement strand
CCAGTACTCTATCTTTCCAAGTCATAGACTGCAAAACCGCCTTCGACATGATGTCGAAACTCAAGGATCTATTCGGCAAACCTACTACTACTACAAGCTCGACTTCAGTACCCTACGAGAACAAGTCACTCGAACCTGCACAACACGACTCAGAGACCACCCATGCCAAACAGACCCTACGCGAAACGGAATCGCTCGGGGAACACCAAGAAGTGGCTATGCACCACAAGAAGGCAGGAGGTCAGAACGGGAGGCATGAGCAGTGAAAACGCGGCGCAAAACGCACTCACCGAGTTGAGTCAAAAGTCAAGGCCGACAATGAAACCAGTTCAGCGTCCATGGACGAGACCGGTGCTGGGGACGAAGCAAGTGCGTCCACAGACACAAACAGACATGACCGAGAAGATTGGACAGTGTCTAACAAAGCTGAAGAAGTCAGTGGTGAAGAGGAGCTTGAGGCGGAGGTGTCCAGTGACAAGGCCAATGTTCTGGACGCGAATGGTGTCAAGAGTCGTCGACCAGGCAATCCGACAGACCCTCCGGAAGGTGCAAAGGAATGCACACTCACCTCCAATGAGCTGCATGGCAAGTCGAAGCAACCTGAAGATGTTGAAGTCGATCCAGGTGGCGAAATTGTCACCAGACAAAACAAAGGTGTTGCGGATGGAAATTAAAACGCACAGGGTGATGAGGATGTCGGTGGACACTTCCTGTCACTGGGATTGAGGGGGAGAGTGGGCAAATCTGCCTGGACAAGTCGGTTGAGGGGGATAGATGGAGCACGACGAGATGCATGCAACCTGTCGAGGATCTCAATCAGCACCACTCACCAGACGACGATGACTCACAAGTGGTACCACCAACGCCACCCGAACCACCCGACAGACCTGCACAGTGTAGAAAACTATAGTGTAGTCACTAAAGAAAAGCTACAGTACTTGAGGCCGAAATAAGGCCTGCTTATGTAAGCTACTAATGTTCTAACCCATACGAAATGAGTTAACAACACTCCCCCTCAAAGAGTATGGGGAGGAATCAAATGGAATGGAGGTAAAATGAAATAAATCTGTACCTTTTCATATTCCAATGAAAAACGAATGTTCGAATGAAATGTCCAGCGTCCATGTGCGGTGTGTGCAGTGCGTCGAGCGATTACCATATACAGTGCGGTGCAGCTCGGCTAACAGCGCTGTGCTGTCCTGGTGCGCGTGATTGTGAATCCTCAACCTCTGCAGTGTCGTGCTGCGCCAGTATCATGCCGGGATGCTCCCCCCGCATCTGGACCTTGTGTACGACGTCTCCGATGCGCCTGATTCATCTGGCACAGCCCTGGCGTCGCTGTTCGACTTGGTAAGCCGACTTTCTTCGTTTTCAATCTTCTGATCTTTTTAGATTTCGTTTGAGCTTTCCGCGACGACGCGGTGGGTTCATGGGCTCAGTAGGACCTCTGGGATGGTCGCTAGGTGGTTGGGAAGGCTCAGGTACGTCGTGTTTCATGTGCTTCTCGAGTTCTTGCTGACTCAATTCATCTTCAGCTAGTGATCTACCATATAGAAAATGCGACCAGAGCCGGGATTAACCGGCGACCTCCTAGGTTTATACCAGGTGCTCTACCCACTGAGCTATATGGTCAGGGTACCAATGTCAATGCCAGGGGGGCTAATCTAGCATTGTGGGATTGTACATCCATGGAAATGCCTGCCCGTAGGTCTTACAGTAAATGCACAGAATGCACATTTCCAACACACAGCACCTAAACAAACCCCCGAGTATCGAGCTTGAGGAGGGGAGAAGGTGAGATCCGAGCTGTGACAACTCACTTACCGACAACCTCAGGGACTCGTTTGGAGCATCTGGACAGGTCGAGGACATTGAGAACAAGTCGAAGAAGCTGTGTAACGCATTGCAATGCGTCAATGAACGTCCAGAGGAGAGGGTTGATGAAAACTCACTCAGGAGACCTCCAGACAGGCTGGATGACAAAGGAGCGACCAGGAACCTCTTGAGGGCAATAGGAACCAGCGCGTTGACAAATAGAGCGCGGAATCTCCAGAACCAGGCCCAGGGGGTCACTAGGGCGAAAAGGTCAAAGTCGGAGACAACAAGGATGCCAGATCGTTCGAACACGATGGGAATGGCGTCCATATGGATGGAAAAGGGTCCTGGATAGGTGATGCAACACGCAGTGCAAGCCACGACTTGAAACGAGTCGGGACAAGGCTTCCAGCTGGAGACAAGTCAGGTCGGAACGGAAAGCGCAAACGCGCGAACACGGACGTACCTGGAACATCCACACCACCTCCCAGCCATCTTAGACGTCCTACGGAGCCCATGAACCCACCGCATCGTTGCGGAAAGCTCACAACGAAGTCTAAAAAGATCTGAAGATCAAAAATGGAGAAGTCAACTTACCAAGTCGGACAGCGATGTCAACGCCAAAGCGGTCGCATTGACTCCATCGTATATGTCGAATATACATTCCAGACACTGGGGGAGCATCCCAGAACTGTACTGGACCAGCACGACACTGCAAAGGGCGAGGATTCACGATCGCGCGCACCAGGACAGCACAGCGCTGTTAGCCAAGCCGCGACATACCCTATATGGTAATCGCTCGACGCACTGCACGCACCGCACACAGACGCTGGACATTTCATTCGAACATTCGTTTTTCATTGGAATATGAAAAGGTACAGATTTATTTCATTTTACCTACATTCCATTTGATTTCTCCCCATACTCTTTGAGGGGGAGTGTTGTTAACTCATTTCATATGGGTTAGAACATTAGTAGCTTACATAAGCAGGCCTTATTTCGGCCTCAAGTACTGTAGCTTTCTTTAGTGACTACACTATAGTTTTCTACATGCAATATGGACCGGACTAGTTCGGACTAGCACGGGAAAGTGAGTGGAAATGCTCGGAAATAGGTGCTACCAACCTAGAGCGGCTCGGAGCTCTACACCGGTTTGGGGGTAGGTGATAGTACGGTCCCCTCTGCAAGTGCACTGTGTTCCACCCATTTGCTGTGTGCTGCGTGAAATACGGAATTACACATTATACGGATTGCATAAGTGTTTTTCGGGATTGGAAACATTAGTGTGGTGTTCGACAAGTTACTGATACGTCCTTCTTAGTCGTCAACTGTGCTTTCCGTGTTCCTCCCTCGTACCACTTCCCCTGTATCAGGTGACTTGTATTGGTCAAGTGGGACAGAGTGCGTGCATACTTCACCGATGTTATCGTTATCCGCTGCTTATAGTTTAATTGCACAGTAGAAGGTGCTGTCCACCCAGACGGGGTTCGTTTAGTGCACGAATCGGAAGAATTGTGCATGGATTCCCATGTTAGCTATCCGTTTCTTCGCCAGTTCTTCGATTTCATGGCTGTGGAACAAGGGCCCCTACAGTCTCGGACGCTTTTCCCCCTGGGAGCATTTCTGTCGTTATTTGTGGAGTCCGTTGCGGAACTGGTGCACCAGTTCGAGTTTTTCACGATCGACAATCTCTGTTCGCTTGCACTGTAAGACATTGGAGCGGGATCATTGGGCTTGTCATTGCGGAGAGCGGGAATGGAAACTTCTATGTCCTCCATTGGAACTCTTTCTTCTCACTCTCACACGAAACACGCACATACACCATCGACTTAGACAACAACGACCAGAAATGTTTCTTTGTTGTCCTCAACAAGAAACTGCACAACGACGGAACTGATGACTCCCGTATCTTGTTTTCGCCTTCAGCCACGACTACAAAGTACACAACATGACCGAGGATGTCGTCGTAGACGTCGCGGATGTGATCTCCAAGTAAGAAACTCTTCATTACCTTCTGCACGCATGTAATCATCAACACTGTTAGATTGTGAGAGGAAGTTCCCGGCGAAAAAACCTAGCCATCACTATCTACACTTATTCTCCTCCCCATTGCCATAACTGTACTAGTATTCTATTACTTCGCCTGACTCCTCGCAACTTGGTCTCCGCACATACAACTGAGTGACTTCAGCATGCGTTGTTTCCAGTGTTGCGGGTCCAGGTGTGCCCAGAGGGCCGTGGAATATACAGCCTCCAACACGGTCACAAAGTTGCGCGATCACTCTGAAATTGAGGAGTCTTGTAGACATACACAAATATAAATGCAAGATGAACATCGGGCAGCCAAACTACTACCGTATCAGGAAAATCGCAAAGTGAGTGTTACTATAATTGGTAATTCCGAATGTTTATCCATTGGTTGTGTTTGCCCCTTTACAATCTGTGGTTACCTCCTCTCTACGCTACTGCTTGTGATCGTTATAGATGTTCGTGCACTTGTCCTAATGCTCAACGAACCCATTTTCGCTCGATGATCCTTAGTGCAGAGCTCTGTTCAGTTGTTCTTCATCTTTCCTCTCGCTCTCCCGATATCTGCAACTGTACCAGCCGTGTATCCTTCCTTACACTCAAAATCCAATCTGTAATAACTTGAAGGCAATTGTGTGTGTGCATCATCCTTATGTTAAACTGGTCATGGGTCTTGCTGTCGACTTGTGGGTTCAGGGTTGTCCGGAGGGCTGTGGAATTGGTGTTCCTGGATTGCTCCTGGACCTTAGTCTCAAAACCAGACATTGTTTATTGACTGCCTGACCAAGTTGTGTTATGCCTGTGCTCAGGGTCCTGTTCTTTTTTGGGCAGTATTTCCACTGTGGGATCTGCTGGCACTAGTCTTGGTACCAGCCATTTTGGTCAACGCCCCTGATGGCATCGGAATCTTCTGATGACCAAAACATCTGGTGACTTTCAGTTGGCGGGTATCCCATTGAGTCACATTTGTCACGCTTCTGGCTGTATTAGGATAATATTCGTGACATTTGCACAGGGGAATACTATCTTAGGACAACTGCCTTTCCTTTTTCATCTTATTCTCATCTGACCCAAGTCCCTAACCTTGACTCTCAAGAAAAGACACATGCACTTCACATGACCACTGTCATTACTCATAGACCCTCTCAAGCAGAGCAGAAATGACGCTCCTTCGACAATCTACAAAAAATTCGGCTATGTGCAACAAAAATTTCAGAATATAGCTCCGAGACAATTTGTGAGGCACTTACTGAGGAATGCCTCATCCGATGCGACCACAAGCCACCATACCCAAGGCAGCTGGATGCAGCAGAGGCTTTTTACCTTGGTCCCGACTGTGTAATCATTGCAGGAACAGGCTCCGGAAAGAGCCTGCCTTTTGTGATGCCCTCAATGCTCCAGATCAATCTACAGAAGGTATTAGTGGTTCTCTCACCTTTGAATACACTTGAGGTTGATCAGGCAGGTGAATTCAATACATTTCATTATGCCGAGCTCACCTGCATTCACTTCACATCAGCAAATCCGGAATTCTATGTACAAGGTTGTACAATGC
This sequence comes from Xerocomellus amylosporus, assembly GCA_038090735.1. Taxonomy (NCBI): domain Eukaryota; kingdom Fungi; phylum Basidiomycota; class Agaricomycetes; order Boletales; family Boletaceae; genus Xerocomellus; species Xerocomellus amylosporus. The sequence goes on along the minus strand of JBBPNE010000944.1, from coordinate 5,379 downwards.
TGCACAGCAAGTGACAGATGTCACAGTGTTATGGCAAGGTCCCCCCCTGTGCAGCTGAGCTACAGTCACATCACAGTGCTACAGGCTGCACAGCTGATTAGTAACCTGTACAGTGCTGTGCCACCGCATTGTAAGCTGTACTGTGTTACAGTATGATACAAGCACACAAAACCTTTACACCATTCCCCCCTTCACTCGAACAGTAGGATAAACAAATGTATATATATGTATTCAAATCACAGAATACATGAATCATTGTATACTAACATGGCGAGGGTGAGGTGGACAAGGCGATGGCGCTCACTGTTCGCGTACGTCGTTGTCATCATTGCGTGGGGAGGGATGGACATTGTGGATGAGGGTGACGCGAGGGCGACACGCTATTGTTGTTGTTGCATGTGGAGGAATGAGGCGAGGGTGAGGCGCATTGCCGTCGAGTGTGGAGGGACGAGAGGTGGGTGACAACGCAAGGGCGAGATGCCATCGTCATCGCGTGTGGAGGGGGATGAGGACAAGGCAGGTGAGGAAGAGGCAAGGGCGAGTCGGCGCCGTCATCGTCCTGTGAGGTGGGACAGACGAAGTGGGTGAGGGCGAGATGAGGGCGAGGCGCCATCGTCGCCGTGTGTGGAGGGACGAGGTGGGTGAGGATGATGCAAGGACGAGACGTTGTTGTTGTTGTTGTTGTTGTTGCATGTAGAAGGACGAGTGGGTGTGGATGAGGTGAGGGCGAGGCGCCATTGCTGTCGAGTGTGGAGGGGGATGAGAGGTGGGTGATGATGACGCGACGGCGAGATGCTGTCATTGTCATTGTCATCGGGGCGATGTGTCGTCACTGTTGTCGTGTGTTGGCATTGTGAGATGAGGGCAAGGGAGAAGGAGAGGGCGAGGGCGAGGGTGCGTCATCATCATCACATCATCGCCACCTTTGGCGTCATGAGATGAGGCGGGTGGTGGTCGTTGTTACGATTCAATCATAACATGTGACTTACCCACCTCTTTTTCCCTTGCTCCTCATCCCCTAGTCCCCTCGCCTCCCTGACCTCGTTCTCCCCGTCTCTGTCCCTGTCTCCTCCTCCTCGTGCCCTTGCCCCCTTGTCCCCATTCCCCCGACCTCGACCTCTCGCCCTCGCTTGGACTCTCCTCATACTCCGCCGTGCCCCTTGTCCTTTCTCCCATGTCCTCGCCCGGACTTCTCCGTGTCTTCAAATCCCGTCGATGGGATTCCCCATAGACTTATCACAGCACGTGGTACCCTCATTCCTCGTATGCTTCTCTTCTTCAAACCCTTATCTCTGACACCCTTGATCCTCAGACTCCCTTGTACTTCTTCGGACTAACCCGAGTCTTCCTTGACCCACATGTACCTTTAGAACCCTTCTTTGATTCCCGTGTCTTCTCTTCAATCCCTCGGTCTTCCTTGAAGCCCTTGTCCCCATTAGTCCTTGTATTACCATTCTTAGCCCTTGGTCCGTGCGCATTCATAGACACTACTTAAGCCTTCATCTTCGAACCCTGTACTGTACCTTGGTCTACCTGGACCCCCACGCTATCTACCGAGACCCCAACACTTTGACTCTGGACCGTTCCTACCTTGTACCATACAATACTAGTTCTTCATTGAATCTAGTCCATCGCACCTCTAGTCGTCATCCTACTATTGAGTGGACGCTCCTTTGAGAACCACAGGAAGGTCCTCCTATGACCAGATGGCATTTAACCAGGTCTACATTCGGCCCTACCTGGGACGACTGTAACAGTCATGGTGGCACGGTGGCATCATCGTCATCGATGTCATTGACGTGTAGGCGCAGTGATGGTGGTGGTGGTGACACGGTGTCGCCGGCGTCGTCGTTTCACTGGCAGTGGCACAGGTAGTGCCACTGTGCCATCGTTGTCGTTGTCAACATGGGGGTGCAGTGGTGGTGGTGGTGACCCGTCACCGCTGTCCAAGTCGCCGTTGTCATTTCGGTGGCACAGGTAGTACCACCTGTTATGTGAGACGTCGACAAGAGTCGAAGCGGGACAATGACTAACTTCGAGGAGGAACTCACGAAGAGTCACAATGTCTCGAAGATAGGGACTTGAAGGATTGAAGGACTAAGGGCTCTTGAGGGAATGAGAGGCCTCAAGAGATCGAAGAGACTATGAGACTAAGGACGAGGCAGACGGCCAAGGACGCAAGTCAACACTAGATTGCGTAGATCAAGAATGTAGTACATTGTACAGATGGTCTAGTATAAGTACTAGAGGACGCGGCATCAAGGATCATCGGAGAATCGGACAGAACGATGAGTAAACAGGAACACGTAACTGATACGAGAGAATCAGTTAAGGAGGATACGGTCCGATGATAAGAAGATAAGAGATAACAAAGATAAGGTCGTGTCTCTCCCGGCAGTAGCTGGAGAACGGTGTGAGACAATCAAAGGACGAGGAAAGAAGGATTCAGTGTGTCGATGACAAGGAGACAATGAATCCAGTCCGAGTGAAACATACCCAAGAAGACATGAGTATGACGAGTGAAAGAGAAGAGATACAAATGATGATGTAAGAGAAAAACTGTAACAACAAGTCAGACCACAAGAGGAGCTTTCTAGCCAAATTGATCCCCTCAACTATCATTGTAGATCAATGAACCACCCACGTTACTGGCAAGACTAAGCTACTCACCAACTCAATACTTCTTGACTGTGTGTGTTGATTCATCTAGGAGAAATTATATTTCCCTAGCTTATAGTCTGTCATCCGTGGAAGCTTAGGCATATTTTCTGGGGAACTATTGCAGTTCTGAGTTGCCTTTGCTTAGAAAGATGACACCAGGCCCTAACATATGAGTACATCAAATGAAGTACATACCCATGGCTCGCTATGGATGCAAAGGTCAAGAGATCCAGATAAGATCTGACAGAATGGCAGTCACTTCAAAATGACATGTCATTGGGACATGTATTTGACCCTGCATTTGACAGCTATTGATGGTTGCTATGTTACCAAAGTGTGTAATTATGTAAGTGACATAATTCCAAGTAATATAAATACCCTGTGTCCCACTTCAATTGACCTCACCACACCATAAAGTCCCTTTCTACCCCTATTAGAGCCATCACCCTTGTTCTCTCTGAATATGGTCTCTCTTCTACACAGATTGTATCCAAGACTGGTCTAGGGAAGTCCACTCCAGATTTGAACCAGTTTTGAGCCCTTGAAGGAGTGTTTAGGGTTATTATCCTATTGAAAGATAATGCTCTCCTCAGGAATCTGTCATATCCCAGAATTCCACCAAGTCCCACTCAACCCTTTCTGACCTCTCCAACCCCTTTCCGACCTTTCCAACCTCCTTCCGACCCTCTAGTCTCAGTCTCAACCCCGACTCTCAGATCCTCACACAGGTATAATCCTATACCGCCCCATTAGTGTAACTCTATTCTGTACCTTTAATATTCCCACTCGTATACTCAGCCCTAGATCTGGTGTCTATGCCACACGCAACCTTCGGACCTCCAAGACACCACCTCTTACTTGGGTATTACTTATTCACAGCTCAGTACGAGTGTACTTCCGAGCTCTCCACTTCCAGACTTTTGCAGTGTACAAACATTACTATAAGTACTGTACATTTAGTTTATAAGACTGTTATGGTTTGACTGTTGGTCACTCCTTTCCCTCTACTTTCCGCTCGGAAGGAGTCCTCTCTCACCTCACTCGTCCAAGCACAGTCCATCCATTGTCCCAACCCCTAGCCGTTCTCCAGATGTTGTAGCTGCCGTGTGCTCTGTCTAGCAGGTGCCCCAACAGTCATGCCAGCCTGGTGACTGTTCTCTCTCTCTCTCTCCCCTTTTGGACATGCATACTCGTTCGCTTGTCCCCATTTGAACTTACTTTCCACTTCTAGTAGTCGCACTCATCCAGTGACTGCTCCTTATTCCTCCATTCGGTCAGTGGCAGTTCCTGCCCGTTATGTCTTCCTCTGGAGTCATACTACAGTGCAGCTTGGCCCATGCACATACTTAGTTCACTATATAAGTAGCACAGTTTCCCTGTATTCGCTCCTTATCTGATTCTACACAATCTATTGTGTAGTACTCAAGGTCATCCAGCTAGGACTTAGTCACTAGTCTGAGAACACTTAAGTCTGTCCAGACTTGAGTCAGGATTTCTATGTGTCTTCGCACTACACTAGAGTGTGCGCTTCGACCTTGGTTCTACGCATCAGCATAACAAAGACCTCAGTCCAATTATTATTTTGTCTTATGCTTATTATCACTTGTCTTGATTCCTCCTCTACTCTACCACATGAGACCTTAGTTAAAACCCTTCCGAGTCTTTCACCAGACGCACCTGAACCTTCACTCGCCATTGTCCTCTGCTCCTTCTGTCTTCTGTCATTCCCAACCTCCAACCCGAGTCCGACATTGACTCACCTCCAAGTGCACTGCACCCCCACAGCCACTCAATGACCATCACCCCCGAGCCTCAGAGCTCACTCAGACCTCCTCGGAGCTGCCACGCTGGCACACCTCGGACCTCCACAAACTCCCTCAGTAGACTTCAGAAACGACAACAGAAATTAGGGACACCGTGACTTGAACTGGGTGCAGCACATACGCTGAAGCCAAAGTCCCTCGGATAAGTCCAACTCCGTGGTTCCAGAGTTGACACTCACTCCCCCACTCTCTCTTAGGATCTCCAACTCCGACCTTCCTCACCCCCCGAGAAATCCCGTCTCTCTCTCCGACAGTGGAAAATCCTATGTTTGACAGAATCCATGAATCATCCATGCTGGAAAGCAGATTGTCCTCTAGAATAGACACATACTGCTCAGCATCCAAGCTCTGCAAGTATCCCCACTCTGTTCCAGCCCATGAATCCCCAAATCATCAAGGAACCTCCTCCAAACTTCTGCACCTCCTTGTCCTGTAAAGGCTAGGGCATAGTGTGGGTTTGGAAAATCTACGTGGGTCGTGGGTATGGGTACCAGTGGGTATGGTTATGGTTATGGTTTTCAGATACCCATACCCATGGGTACCAGTGATCGTCAATTATTTGATGATATTGGAGTTATCAGGTGAAGATACTAAGTAGGACATCTCAGAATCCATTCTACTACATGATTATACACTCTGAGAGTCATACAGTGGCTCAAACAACTGTCCCAATGTTTGCATGTTTTTCACTACAGTCAATAATCCCTAACCGCATCTGACCTGGGCCCTAACATATGAGTGTATGAGATGAAGCGCTTACTCCTGGAGTTCTATAGGTGCAAGGATCAAGGGATTCGGTCAGGAGTTGATGAAATGGCAGCCATTGTAAAATGACAACTCATTGGGACAGTTGTTTGACTTTGTACAAGAAAGGATATTTAGTACTTGGTATGAC
>JBBPNE010000943.1:0-10792 GCA_038090735.1 Xerocomellus amylosporus | reverse complement strand
ACTCGTCCTGATATAGCATATGCAGTGATTGCCCTATCCAAGCACACCGCTAAGCCCTCAAAGGAGCATCTTGATCACGCATTTTATATATGCCGCTATCTACTTGGGACTAGATATTATTCCCTCACATTTGATGGTTCCTCAAAGGCAGGTTTGATTGCCTATACTGATTCCGATTGGGCATCGGATCTGAACACTTGCTGCTCGCAAACAGGCTGGTTTATTAAACTAGCAGGCTGCATCTTCAGCTGGCAATCTTGCCAACAGTCCCATGTGGCATACTCGTCCACGAAAGCTGAATATGTTGTGCTATCAGACTGTAGCAAGCAAGTCGTGTGGATTCACACGATCATGGAAGAACTCGGCTATACCATAGAGCCGATACCGATCTGTGGAGATAACCAAGGTTCCATATTCATGGCAGACAATCCGGTCACGGAAAGTCAATTGAAACATATCGATCTTCGATGGCATGGCATCCACGACTATGTCAAAGAAGGCCTCATCGAGATTTTTTACATCAAGGGTACTACAAACCCTGCTGATATATTCACCAAGAATCTTGGCTTAGAAGCTCTCAGCAACTGCCACAAGCAGTTAGGTCTCATTATGTACAGTATGACAAACCACAGTCATAGAACTGTACTTGCTTACGCGCTCAGAGTAGCTGCTTAGCAAGGGGGAGTGTTGACATTGTACTATACTATTTCAGTCATTATTGTAGTGTAGTGTAGTATACTGTATATGGCAACCGCTATTACATATGTAAGTGAGCTACCAGTACATATATTCGAACTCAGTGTCTGAGTTCCAATAACATCTTGTCCACCTACCACTATGTGCCATTAGAAGTGTTTCCATACAACCGGTGAGCACTATTACTTCCTCCCTCAGAACTAGTCTATGCCGGTACTTCAACACAACGGACAACAACAACAACAACAACACTGTCGCCCTCACCCTCCTCCCTCCTCCTTGCATCCTCGCCCTCCTACCTCCTCCTTGTGCCCTCCTCCCTCCTCCTCCTTGCACACCCCACTGACACACCCCACTTCCATGTGCACACTCACTTGCAAACACACCGTTACCACCCTCATTTGCCCTCAACCGACAACAATGACAAGGAATGACACAACGCACGCAATTGTGCATTGTGTCGTTCCTCATCTTGTCCTTGTCCTCAGTCCTTCACCCACATCCAGCCAATCCTTACCTTCCCATCCTCACTGTCATCAGGTCGATCAAGCTCCACCTTTCAGAGTCCTTGAAGACGAAGTACTATCAAGCGCAGGATGATGCTGCTGATCTCATCAAGGCTCTGAAGGACAAGTATACCTCTCCAGGCATCTCTGATGCTTTTGTGCTATTTAAAGAGCTTGTCACATACGAGATTTATGTATATTCACCCTAGTCCGTTTCCAAGCTCCTCTGAGCTCTTCCGAGTCCACTCCACTTTTCTGGCACTCCAGACTTTGTTCCCCTTTGTTTCCGAACTCATATGCCTCCGAGATTTCGGAGTTCGGAGTGTAGCTCCGTTAGATCACTTCCATTTGTACCTTAGACTAACCCGATCCATACTCCAGACCTTAGAGTCCTCCAAGGCTGTGTGACCATAGCTCGGGCCATTCCTACCTCCGGAACACTGCCCCAAAAACCTATGTACGTCCGCTTCAGATTATGCAGTTATTCCTATCATATATATACTGTATAATTACACTCCTGTACTTTAGTTCAAATATCGACTTAGACAAACTCCTATTGTCTTTGACTTTTCATCTTGCCTGTTTGGGATGAATCCCCTCGTGGTCCTCTTGTCCCTGAACACCTCAGGTTTGCTCCCCCTCATCGTCAGCTGTCATGACCACTGTCTGATCACTGTCGGAGTGCATCTCCGTCTCTGACCTCTTCCGACCTCCAGGACCCGAACTGCAACAAGGGCACAGCACATAAGCTGAGGCCAACATCCCCTTGCATCCGAGGGAACTCTGAGATTTTCGGAGTAGATCACCCAGTCCTCCCATCCCGCACCATCTCTCAGCAAGGTGGTCACCCTCTTCTCTCATCTCAAGTCTGCCATGAAACGACCCAAGTGGCAACAGCGTCCTGGTGTGCTCTAGGGAATCGTCATCGTGCAAACAACCTAACTGGTGACAGCGTCAACTGTACTCAGAAGGGAGCGTCAAAGGTACAAGCCAAAAGCACTAGCAGTTGGTCTTGGAGTTGTTCTAACTGGCTGTTGGGGGAAAGACCAAGAGAACTAAACTGTAGTTCTCTGGCTGGCACTTGCAGCCTTATATACTACTCTACTAATATACATATGTTTGTATCGGATCTACCGACGAGTGTCTAATATAGATAACATGAGGGAATGGCATGCATCAAGCATAGCCTTGAAATGGAAGGTGAACATGATGCAACCGCACGGCGGTGGCAGAATGGAAGAGAAGCATAGAACATGCATAGGGAAGAAGGCACTGCCTTAATGAAAGAGGTGAGGCATGTGGTTATAACAAATAAGAAGCATAAGAAGTGCACAGCACCGGAGGGGTGAGGCAAGTTGTGCACTGCACGTGGTAAAGGGCAGGCATAGGCCTGGTGCGAAGGCAGCGTAGCTGTCATGAGGCTAAAGGGGATCTTATCAGTCAAGACAAGAGATAAGATAAGAAACCGAAAAAGAAAAACTAAGTCCGTTATGTTAGGCGCTAGAGAGCGACCGTAACATGCCAGGTATGTTTTCCCTGACAACATCCAGGTGAGCTCTTGCTCACCAAGCTCCCTCCATCTATGGATGTGGTAGCGCAGATGATTGCACAGGCCAAGGACACCTCTGGGAAGGCGAAAACTCCCACCATGGAGGGGATTCAATTGGCTGTGTTCCTGTCATGGGACCAGTGCCATATGATGAAGGATCAGCCCAAGGCCACTCAGGCCAACAAAATCAGCGGTGTAAAGTGCAAGGGGGACAACCCCAAATTCAAGCAACAGCAGGAAGGCGATGGCTTGAAGAAGAAGTGGAAGCACAGGAAATGCATTGGTAAGAAGCAGAAGCAGAAGGAGGCTAATGCCCCTCACTCCCATACTCATATCGCTTTGGTCATTTACACCTCCGGTCCTGAGCTGCCTGTGGACCCTCGTGCCCTCGCCCACTGTCCTGCCAGTCTCTACCAGGGAATGGGCGCTCCGCCCTTCCATACCGGAATCCGGGAGGTATTCTCTCTAGCCCATCGGCTGGAGATTGAACCTTCCATGGAAACCATTCAGTCCCTGGACAGTGGACTCACTACTCATGGGCCAAACTTCTTGTATCAGATCCCGGCATCTTCCACTGTTATGCTGGATGACCCTCCACAGCTCGCCGCAAGGCTTGAGTGTATCTATGAGTCAGAACCAGACTCTCCTTGCCCCGCCAAGCACTCTAAGCACTCCTGTAAAAAGGAGATCATGGCACCTCCTGGCAATCACTGGGATGAAGATGACATCATCGACATCTACAGCTCAGATGGTGGAGATGATGGGTTTGTCACTACCCTTTCCTCTTCACACACCACATGACTCACTAATGGCAGCTTTTGCACCCACTGACATATCCTGGAATCCCATGAAGTCCAACTCAGGTCCATTCCAACCTATCTGACCCTTTCTGACCCTTCCAACTCACTTCGGACCTCTGCAGCCTTAGTATCAACCCTGACTACTTGGACCTTCAGACCCTTGGATCTTCACACAGGTATAAACCTATACTACCCCATTAATGTACCTCCATTCCATCCCTATAATATCCCCACTAGTACATTCTACCCTCAGTGTCTATGCCACACACATACTTCGGACCTCCGAGACACCTGTCAAGACTGGTTTCTACTCCAAGGTTTCTCCAAGAAGTTCGGAGGTACTCAGCGCTCAGGACTTGGCTTTGTAGAAAACTATAGTGTAGTCGCTGAAGAAAAACTACAGTACTTCAAGGCCAAAATAAGGCCTGCTTATGTAAGCTACTAATGTTCTAACCCATACAAAATGAGTTAACAACAGGCTTCACCGTATGTGGTGAGCCCTTGTCAAGTAATCCGAGGTGTCCTGAATTTGGTCGGGAGTCAGAAGGGGTCAGGGAATATCAGTGGTTGTCGGGGGATGACAGTAATGATCAAAGGTAATGGACAATGAAGGGTGTGAGGTCTAGTGTCAAGCTAACCTGCGAGTGATCGATAAGAAGAACTCATCGACTTCAGAGAGTGGAGGTAGATATCTTTGTGGATAATCAGACTAAAGTACAGGGTGTTAAAACTATGTATATATATGAAGGGAAACACTGCGGAAACCTCAAGAGGTGCAGTGTTCCAAGGCAGAAGGCTCTCCTGGAGGTCAACTCAGTGTGGGACTGCCATAGATAATTCTACTGAGCGGAACTAGTACGAATGGACAGAGGTAGTATAAGTGTCAAGCAGCTCTGAGGTCTCAGAGCTTGTCAGACTGAGGGTACTGAACCATCTTGGGTGCAACCGACCAACTCGGAACCTACTTGGAGTGCTCGGGAGTGAGCCTATAGTATGGGATATGACAGTACATATGTTGCTTCATATCTTCTTCACAGTAGCAGTTGTCCATTCATGGTTGTCTTTTAGAGCATGCTTCACGACAAGAAGGTACTTGGTGTCTGGTGAGGCGATGCTTTCCAACTCCCCGCTGTCCAGCATCATAATGATGTTTACAAGTACTTCATCTTTCACCAGATGACCACTCTTTGGTTCCATTACTTGTTTGTGTTACGGTCGTCCCAGGTAGGGCCGAACGTAGACCTGGTAAACACCACCAAGTCAAGGGAGGACCTTCCTGTGGTTCTTAGAGGAGTGTCCACTCAGTAGTAGGACGACGACTAGAAGTGTGAGGGACTAGATTCAATGAAGAACTAGTATTACATAGTGCAAGGTAGGAACGGTCCAGGGTCAAAGTGGGGGTGGTCAAGGTAGGTAGTGTGGGAGTCCAGGTAGACCAAGGTAAAGTACAGGGTAAGAAGACGAAGGCTTAAGTAGTATCCATGAATGTGCATGGACCAGTGGCTAAGAATGGTAATACAAGGACTAATGGAGCCAAGGGGCCTCAAGAAGGTGGAAGGGTTTGAAGGGAAGATACGGGAATCAGAGAGAAGTGTTCTAAAGGTACACATGGGTCAAGGAAGACTCGGGTTAGTCAGAAGGAGTACAAGGAGGTCTGAGGATCAAGGGAGTCAGAGATAAGGGTTTGAAGAAGGGAAGCATATGAGAAACGAGGGTACCACATGTTGTGGTAAGTCTATGGGGAATCCCATCAATGGGATCCGAGGACACGGAGAAGTCCGGGCAAGGACGTGAGAGCAAGGACAAGGGGTGAGGGTGGAGTACAAGGGGAGTCCTAGCTAGAGGGGAGTTGAGGAGAGTCCAAGCGAGGGTGAGGGGACATGGGGGTGAGGAGACAAGGAGACGAGGGGACGAGGAGATGAAGAGCAAGGAAAAAGGGGTGGGTAAGTCACGTGTTACAATCGAATCGTAACAGTTTGCCAGGTTGTTTCACACTTTTCTGTCTCTGTACCGCTGACACGCACAAGCCTCTATTGATTTCAAACCACATGATCTGGGTTACTGTTAAGGACTGTACAACTCCTGACCGGATTTCCGAAACTCTGAAAATCTCAGAGTTCACTCAGATGCAATGGGACATTGGCCTCAGCTTATGTGCTGTGCCCTTGTTGCAGTTTGGGTCCCGGAGGTTGGAAGAGGTCAGAGACGGAGGTGCGCTCCGACAGCGATCAGACGGTGATCGTGACAGCTGATGATGAGGGGGAGCAAACCCGAGGTGTTTGGGGACGAGAGGACCACAAGGGGATTCGTCCCAAACAGGCAAGAGGGTGATCAAAGACTAGGAGTTTGTCTATGTCGATATTCGAACTGATGTACAGGAGTGTAATCGTACAGTATATATATGATCGGAATAACTACGGAATCGGAAGCGGACATACTTAGGATTTCGGGGCAGTGTTCCAGAGCTACGAACACCCTGAGCTGTGGTCACACAGCCTCGGAGGAATCTTGCGTCCGAAGTACGGATGCGGTTGGCGTAAGGTACAGAATGGAGGAGATCTAAAGGAGATACGCTCGGAACTCCGAAATCTCGGAGGTGTATGAGTTCGGAATGGAAGGGGAACAAGGTCCAGAGCGCTGAAAATGCGGAGGTAACTCGGAAGAGCTCGGAGGAGCTCGGACTTGGTGTTGTGTCAACACGTTGTACATGAATAACCTACTGCACCTCAGAGTTGTTACTTGACAATGCTCCTAATGAAACACTTCTGATACACAATTCATCAGAGATGCCCACATGTTTACGGTCACGCCACATCAGCAAAGTCCCCCCCCCCTTTTCCAGATCTGTACAGATCTGCACAGCTGGCCAGAGTTCCAGTAATTATCAAATACTGATAAAAAATACAATAGAATACTAGCTCCAATTTCACATTTACTACTAATGGAACACTTTGTTTGAGTACACTTTGAATTCTAATACTAGCCTATACCTACATATAACACTTGGTCCCCCACCATGACACTAACTATAGTACTATGATTAACCATATACATGAAACAGCATGTAAAATCATTGAAGGCCTACAACCATAGTTATTATTATGGATCACAAGATGTATATAACCCAGTCCAAGCACTAAGTATGTATTAACTACACTTTCACTACACTCTTCACTACACTTTTTGTACGCTTTTTTACTACACTTCCCATTACACTGGTGCTACACTTTTTGCTACACTTTTTCACTACACTTTCACTACACTTGTTTCTACACATTTTCATCACACTTTTGGACATTTTTACTACACTTTTTGCAACACTTTTTCACTACACTGTTTACTGGATGTGGTGTTGACGTTGATTCAACCCATCACTGTGGCTCATGTGAGTGTGTTGCATTGGCCCTCCTCAACAGGTTGCTCATGTGTTGTATGGAATAGATCATTTACTTGGTTGTTTCAGTCATCAGCAAGGGAAGCACTGTTCCTGCCATCTCCCTCATCACGATTGGTGCCGTGTATGGGGCAAATTCAATCACCATGTGATTCCGCTCAAGACTACGAGAATGAGCTGTGGGACAAGGCATCCAACTCGATCAACTCAGTTCCTCCTGGCCAGCATGGCCCAGTGTTACGCTGTTGCATAGAACCAAAGTCGTAGTGCACACGGGTGTGGTGCGAAGACACTATAAGAAAATATGACTAAGTCTTAGGACAACTTAGAAGCTCAGACTAGCAACAATGTCCTAGCTGGATGACCTTGAATACTACATAATAGATTGCGTAGAATCACATATGGAGCAAGTACAGGGAAACTGTGCTACTTATATAGTGAACTGTTTGTATGGCTTCTTCATTGTCATCATTGTCGATGGGTTCAAGCCTAGGTAACTCTGCCTTGACCTGACAGACTTTAGGGGCGGAATTCTTAGCAAAGTGGGGACAGTTTGCAACCATATGACCGTTGACTTCTTTCTAGGCAACAAGCAGAGAACACTAACACTTTAGGCTCTCCAGACAACTGCTCTTGCCTCCACAGATAGAACACTATTAGCTAGGGATGTGACTCTCCTAGACAAAACAGTCGTAGATATACTGGGAATGGATCGGTGAGTAACTTAGTGTACCAGTAGTGTTACGATTGGTCACGGCACATACACTTTTTCTTCCCAGAACATTTTTTCGTCTCTCTCATTTCTACATACTCTTCTAACCATTCCCTCGGAACGCCGTATGCCTAAACACAGCTTCTTTCCTATACGCTGTGCATGGCTATGTTCCTTTGCGACTCACTCTAACTCTTCATTGGACGCTATCTTAGTTCCTGTGTTCACACAGCTTTCTTCCATTCTATCGCACAGCCCACCCTTTCCTCTTCTGGATTCCTTAGCTCCAGTACTGTATACACAGCTTGGTCTGTGCGCTGCATCTCCACCTATTTAAGTAGTGACTTCTCCTGTATGCTCTCTGAACTTTGACCTCCTCAATACACGGTCTTAGTCTCTCCTCGTCTCTAGGATCTCTCTAAGTCTTCGCCTTACTTTTGAGTAGGCGCTCCCTTGTAAACCTTTGACCCTGTGAGCATTAGACTCGCTGCAAGTCCTCGTCAAACCACGACTAGGCCGAACCCTCGTCCCGACACAGTCGGACCTCAGTCTTCACGTATCTCAGTCTCTTGACCCCTCGCCCCGACTTCGTCAGTCCATTGTCCATAGCCCTTCCCAGCCTTTGATCGATTGAGGCTATGTGTGTCCCTACCCAGGCCTAGCGTAACAAGTAGCGTGGGTTGTTCGCTGATCCGCAACAAGCATTGCAAAGATCAGAATTGAAGATGCTTCAGACTAGGTGTCTGGTCAGTAATGCTTTAGGGAGTTTGATTGAGTAGAGAAGTGTAGGATGGAATATCCTAGGTATTAGTCAGCAGCTTTGTGGACACTAATCCGGCGATATGCTGCTATGTAGTGATGCTGGGTTTTTCACACAAGTCTCTTAGTTCACACAGATGGGTTTCCTAACTCAAATGTATTTGCAAACGTAAGGAGTTGTGGTTTCAGGCGTAGTCACTGAGCTACCTCTTATCCCTTGAGGTGGATAGTCAGTTCAGAGTAGCAAGTGTGCAGTAGAACTAGTAGGGTTTGTTGCTTGGGATCAGTCCCTTTTGTTGCCCAATTTAGGGTTTTCTCCCAAAAGGTCTTCCTATTTCACTCGTCCTAACTATGGGTATGAGTCTTTACTCCTAACAACTTGTCTAGTAGTACTAGAGCGGTGGAGATCGCCTACTTCTAGGTCCTCTGTTGGGTACCTGTAGGGGAAGTCCTGGTAGTTGAGCTCAAGCTCTCTGGCTTGTCAGCTCCTGGTGATACCTTGTTGATCGATTGATGGATGGGTTGATTGCTCTCTGTTGGCCTGAAACACTCTCCTTTTATACATATCTTATAAAGCGGCTTACAAATGCCAAGAGATTGCTGACCAATTACAGTCATGTGACTCGAAATGATGCATACTGATTCAATATGACTCATGCTGTGCAGGGCTTCCTTGAGTTACAACATTTACGCGGGCATGGTAGTGGGGTTCCATGGTCTGTTCATATTGGTCGTATTGGTTGCCAAATATGTGTTGGCCTAAACTATCCTGTAGTCATCTAATAGTGCCTCATGATTTCTCAGGTCATATAGGTCTGGTGGGTTGAATTGGTGGAGTGCCATTGCTGGTAGTATAGACACTTTTCAAAAGAGTAAGGTGGAATAGATTTAACAAGGTTTCACTCAGATATTGGTATGGTAGAGTAAGTGTGTTTGCAGCTCCCTATTATTTTTGATGGTATTTAGGGGTGTGGTTGTGATTGGTGGCTGTGGTACTGCTCCCTGTTATTTATGACGGTATTCAAGGATGCAGGTTTTGAGTTGTATGTAGTCTACAGTACTACCTATGTGGGTAGTAATGATTTGCGTGGTAAACGAAAACATTTAAGTGAGGAGGACTCCGTGTTGGTGCTGTCAGCAACACAGATTGAAAGATAAGAAAAATATAGAGGGGTATGATCCTCAAAGAGATCAACACGATGAGAGGGGTGCAAAGCTAAGTATATGCTCTGGCTTACAACCTGCAACGGGGTAAGGTCGATCCACCATCTAGGAATGCGAAGATGATATGGTTCGGGATGGAAATCTTTAGAGTAAAATTTCAACGAAGGGGAAATCAATACGCTGATGCTGTCATGCGTATGGGAGACAACATGGGTGATATGTCCAACGATCACCGGGGAAGTGGTGTCCATTGAAGAATAGAGCACAACTTTGCTGTGGGCACGAGGGCGCTCGTTGTATCCATAGCCAACAGCATATCCGCAGCGTGGTTCTCCTTCAACAGGTCGAACGTAGATGAAGGTACCATTGGCACGTTGATTGTGCCGTACGTTGGTTTGGATAGTGAGTCATGGTGACTATGCAATGTATGATTAGCACAGTCTTATCGCAATGGGTTGGCCTTACCAGTGGCAAGGCAGGTAATGGAAACGAGAGTGAAAAGATTGGTAGAATGAAAATTTGCTAAGGCGGCCTTGCTTAAGTACTGAATGGAGCAAGTGTTAACCGGACTTAGTAATGGAAACGGGCAAGTTCCTGCATTATTCGAGTGACAATGCTCTGGATTAGGTAGCACAGGGCACACTCAGCCTGAATAGATTGTACGACCCAGTATCTTCCAGCTAGTTTCAGTAGGATCGATTGGGTCACATATCCTTCCGGGTGTACTTGTGCGCAATGGATCTGTATGATTTCGCTCAGTAACTGCTGCTCCTGCAACAGTATTTCTAGATGGTCCTGGTTTCGCTGCCGTGAGGCTCGCGCTCGTGGTTCTGGATATGGAGGTGGACTTGGGGTCATTGGTAAGGGGGCTTCTGCCAGCATCTTGGACTCAGGTGTGCCCGATTGTGGCGGTGCTGGGGAAGCTGGTGCCATGTGACTCCGTTGAAGGGTTCGCTGAAGGCGATTGTTGGGGTTGCTCAGGTTGGGAAAATCCTCGTGGGCTAACATTTTGGTCAGGGTTAATTATGGGATCAACCATGAATGGTGGGGTTTGTGTGTCAAGGATAAGGATGATACACTCCTCAAGGGCTTGACCTTCAGCACGTTCAAGTTCGATTTGCTGGATTAGGCGACAAGAGGTTTTGCAATTGTTGCAAACAGTGGCTGAAGGTATTAAGATTACCTCTTCAAGGCTATTCCTTGGAATGGTTA
>JBBPNE010000942.1:0-10803 GCA_038090735.1 Xerocomellus amylosporus | reverse complement strand
GAAACACAACAATTTATCGATGCTGCCCAACTCGGACGCGGTGTGCGCCACGGCCCCTCGAACGCGTTGTTCATCCCTTACGTCAACCACTTTGGTGACAACTTTGGCGGAAGGGAAGCTGGCAATGAGTTCCCGAACCGCGGAATTAGCGCCCTCGGGGTGGACGTCCCAGAGTGAAAGATGCCGGATGCGCCATGTTCAAGGAGCGCACGCGCGGCGACCAACCCGAGATTCCCGCATCCGCTCGGCACTGTCCAGGAAAGACGGGGACCGTTGATGCCAGCGATCAGTGCATCGATCTCTTTTTTTCCCCTTTGAGGAAACGCAGCACCCTTACGGGTGATGAGGCTACTTACCGATCGCGTTCCCTCGAATTGCGAAACGCCAGGTGGCGCGCTCGGCGGGGGTGAGATTTGATGGGGGATACAGGTCGTGTCATCCATTAGCCTGAGAGTGCCATATGAGGGAGGATGCGACCTATCAGCTCGTCTCTTGATGTGGTTGCTGGCGGCGTCTGCGAGGCGATGCAAGTCTACGATAGATCGAAGAGACATCGGACGGACCCTGCTGACTATCACTCAAACGCACACGAATAGCTCAACAATGCTCGGGAGCCGGCGTGGTGGAAGGTCACATACAATGTGGTCATGAAACCTTGGACGCTGATTGGATGTCAGTTTGTCCTCTTCGTGGTAAGGATATGACCTTACGATACTTACCTAGCCCAGAGCATTTCGACCCGAGCTGTATTTGTAGTTTAAAGACGCCACGGAACGCAATCGGGATGGTTCTTCGAAATGATATCATTTTCAGAGTGCAAGTTAAGCTGGCAGACGCGGAACCAGATCGCAGAGTAAACACATCGACAAATCGGTGAAGGGTCTCATACGCAGTCATTCAAGGTGATGCTGGCCTTCGGACGACTCGATATTACAGGAAGTCGTCAGGAACCCGGACAAGGGGTGTAGGCACACGTCCGAAAGACGGTGGACGAGGCGCATCACCGGAATAGTCACTATAGGAATACGTGTTCCGTTCCTGCACTAAGGGGGTGATCAGAGTGGGGTGGGCACAGAAATGGGCAGGAAGGATTCAGAAAGAAGGAAATGTAGAACGATAAGCTAATCAATTGAACTGCACCTGGTGACACGCTCGTCGCTGCTGTTCGCGACCCTGTTTTGCTAGTTATAGTATTTGACAAGTACTCGCGTTTGCCACGATGCAGTCCTGTGTCGACTGGTGTCCAATGGAGCAAAACCCGGTCGCAGCGGCGGTTGAAATCGGGTAATTAGCTCAGTGGAGAAGGAATGTCGCCCTCGTCCACCTCTTCTAGGCATAGGCTACTGAGCACTGTCAATAACCGAATTCTGAAACCATTGGCGGTGTTGCATTCGTTCCCAACTGGTAGGATGGAAAACGTCCTGGATTTTATCCATAGACATGTCGCCGGCGCCCGGGCTGCGGCAGCGTGTCTGCAGGTTACCAACCTCTTACGCCAAAATGCCACACAGAGAAGATACGCGACCAGTAATTTTTACCATGTCAACGAGCTGGCGATGTGGATGGATCGTGGGAAAAACAGAGACCTTTGAATTTGATAGTCGACGCCTTTCTCTTTGAACTCTGACTTCGATCTACCTCTGCACGTTACACCGTCCAACACACCTTTCCTGTCGCCAACACCATCTCTGAACTCGTTGCGACAGCCTCTGCCAGCAACCATCGTATTCCCATCGCACCTCTGACGCGTCTTGTGATCAATTTGTCTAGCCCACGCTATTGCTTGACGCCCCGTATTGACGCTACCGTACCCTCTTGACAACACCCAGATATGTCACAAGTAGCTAGGCCATCATCATCTCACACGTGTGTCGCAGTCTTTTCCGCTTTTCTTTCGTTCCTGACATTGTTCGTTCTTTTGACAGCCCTTCTAACCAGAACGACGCTTCCTGGAAGAATGGCCTCCGTCCACCACCAAAAGACCTACGGCCGCAGACAGAAGACGTAACTGCCACCAAGGGCACCGAATTTGAAGACATGTTTCTCCGCCGCGAACTCCTCATGGGCATTTTTGAGGCAGGTTTCGAAAAACCCTCCCCAATACAAGAAGAAGCCATCCCTGTTGCCCTCACCAAACGTGATATTCTTGCTCGTGCAAAGAACGGTACCGGCAAAACCGCTGCTTTTGTCATACCCTCCCTCCAGCAAATTGACATCAATAAGAACAAGATCCAAGCACTCCTGCTCGTCCCCACCCGTGAACTTGCCCTTCAGACCTCCCAAGTTTGTAAAATCCTTGGAAAACATATGGGAATCCAAGTCATGGTGACTACTGGTGGAACTACCCTCAAAGACGATATCATGCGTTTGTCAGAGGCGGTTCACGTGCTCGTTGGCACTCCTGGCCGTATTCTCGACTTGGCTGGCAAGAATGTTGCTGATTTCAGCGAGTGTCCTGTTTTTGTCATGGACGAAGCGGACAAGCTTCTCTCCCCGGAATTCACGCCTGTCATGGAGCAATTGCTCTCTTTCCTCCCTGTTGACCGCCAGGTCATGCTCTTCAGTGCAACCTTCCCGCTTATTGTAAAGGATTTCAAGGTGCGTGTCCGTTCTATTTTGTCTTCCAGCCGTTGTCTCACCGGCGCATGTAGGATAAACACATGAACTCTCCGTACGAGATAAACCTCATGGAGGAGCTCACTCTGCGTGGTGTCACGCAATATTACGCTTACGTCGAAGAGCGGCAGAAAGTGCATTGCCTAAATACGTTATTCTCCAAGGTGTGTCCGCTTCAAACTCGGTGTATTTGCTTCGCTCACCGCCTTGTAGCTTCAAATTAACCAATCGATCATCTTTTGTAACTCCACTAATCGCGTCGAGCTGTTGGCCAAGAAGGTCACGGAGCTCGGCTACTCCTGTTTCTATTCGCACGCGAAAATGCTACAGTCGCATCGTAATCGCGTTTTCCACGATTTCCGTAACGGCGTATGTAGGAACCTCGTCTGTTCGGACCTACTCACGCGAGGCATTGATATCCAAGCCGTGAATGTCGTCATCAATTTTGACTTCCCAAAAAATTCCGAAACATACCTTCACCGAATTGGACGATCCGGTCGTTTCGGACACTTGGGTCTCGCCATCAACCTTGTCACGTACGAGGACCGATTCAACCTATACCGCATCGAGCAAGAGCTTGGGACTGAGATACAGCCTATTCCTCAGATCATCGATAAGGGGTTGTATGTTACACCCACTGCCGCGGAAGAGCCGACGCCTGCTCCACAAAAGCCGGTTGCTCAACCGCAACCTCAGCCGCAACAGCAGCCGCAAACGCAAGCACGACAGCAAGCACCTGTTCAGCAGGGTCAGCCACTCCAGAACGGGAGGCAGAACAATGGACCAGTACAACCACAAGCTCCCTCACGTGGTGGGTACGCCAATCAAGCCGCATATCGGGGAACTCCTGTCGGTCGATGAAGTTTTCGCTAGGCTGTTGTTTGGTTGGGTGGTGGGGGGAGGAGGAGGAGGAGGGGTTGTCATCCGACTTGCAGTCCGCCGGTAACCAACCACGTCGTTTCACCATTCTCGGTCTTGTCCTCATCGTCGTCCAAACATCACCATCGTTGTCACACTTCTTCAGAGGGGGAAGTCCATCTTTTTTTTTACATCGGTCTCTTCCTCCATGATCGGGATCGTACCCTACAGCTTTTGGCCGTTCCATCACCCATCTCCTCATTGTGTGTGTATTTGTCCCCAACCCATTCTTATATATTACAGGCTACTCTTTTTCTCTTTGCGTCTCTAGTCTCGACGTGACATCTCTTTTTTCCCCTCTCCCCCCTCTCCCTCTCTTCCCCATTGCCCCCCATTTGCTGTATTGTGGACCGAGATGGTGCATCGCTTGAGAGGTCGACGGATCGTGTCTGTGGGTTGGATGATTTGGTGGTGTGTGGGTGGTTGTGTAGTTGTGGTGGTTGTCGAGGGACGAGCAAGGATCGGGATCAACTTGGTGGTTCTGGAGGAGTCTTTACTTGGTATTTTGTAAGACGACTTTCGACCAATCGACCCATTGCTTGTCCCTCCCGCTGTTGAATCGCATTCCAGTGAATGGTCGACCGGTCAATAATCGATCAGAACATCACGGGATGCAGGGACGACCCTGGGGTACCGATTATCGCCTATTGTTGGGCCTGTTGCATGCCTCTTGGCCGAGTTGAATCGAATCCCCATCAACAAGATCGGCTCGATGCTCCACACTTCGCGGCATATTCGACTCAGGTGGTGATCATATGTACGGTACATTATATTGAAATGGTGATTAGATGGAACGAAGGAATGAGTGCCACAGCATGAAGGGGAGAATTTGATGTGGAAAAAAAAATTATTCGAGTTCATTCATCGAGATCATGATGGGGCGTGGCTAGTGCGTGCTAGATGAGGTCAAAACATGATTGCAGTATGCCGTCATCGACTCGGAATTCAGAATGCATCGTCAAGCTGGGTACTTAGTGTGGCCGCCGTGTCAACACAACACCATGCTAGATCTTGGCCTCAGCCCGAGGGACTACGGGCGGAATAAACGTGTGCCAAACACTCATCATGGGACATGCTCAGTGTAAGTTTGAGGTAGGGGAGAATGAACGGAAGCACCCCTAAAGCAGATGGGCCGGTCTCATCGACCTTACTTACTTTTCTGTTCCACAGGTTCCTTCCCTATTTCGCAAAGAACGCATCCAAACCGTTCGAATGGTGATTGCAGTGAACATATCGCAGTGGCCGTATGCAAAGGAGGTGCTTTCTCCACATCGACAGGATTTACTGGAGCAGCCTTAGTACTCACAGCGGCAATACATACGCATTACGAATGTCCAATTCGAACGTGGATGGAAACGAGTATACCCCAGATCACATATCTGCACCGTGACATGCACTAGCTGAGAGGTCACGGAGACGGCGCACTACATGCTCACCAAAGTCATGACAATCATCAGCGGACCCAATTCTACCACAAACATACACATATTGTACAGAAAATGACCCATTTGGTTCCCTAGCGGAGGGTGTAGACAATGTTACCCTACGCAGTACTCGCCTCGATTAGCTGTTCCAACTTCTCCGCATCCATCCCGAGTATCCTAGGTACGATACTGCATCGGAACGGGAGTGGATGTCTAGCCGTATGGCGAGATTGCGATCAGCAATACATATACTCGCCTCGACTGCGTTACTTACATAGCAATGCCAGTGGAAAATTTCGGCTCCAAGGGAATCTCCATCCCATTATCGTCCGTGGCCTTCTCGATCGTGAACGCGGCCAACATATTTACAATCACAGACCACACGGACGTGACTGCAAAGTATCTGCCAACGCAAATGCGCCGACCGAACCCGAATGCAATATGTTCAGTGTCATCACGTTTGAGTGTGCCGTCGTCGCTGAGGAAGCGCTCGGGGATAAATTCGTGGGAGTTTGGGTACTTGGATTCATCGTGGGCCATTGACCTAGCAAAGCGAAGACCGTCGGGGTCGTTCGGCATCGGTTATACTGCAGATATGGATGAAGAAGACTGACCAAAGGTTGGATATAACGATAGCTCCTGCGAATACGTCTGAGTAACAAAAAGTCTTTGGAATTTGGGTCACGGACCCTTCGGGATGCGAAATCCGGCATAAACGTCGTCATCCACAACAGCATGTGGGATCGCTGATCGATGGATAAATTAACCAAGGAATAAATGCATGTAGGCAGCACTTACACAAAGGAACGATGGTGCTGTACCTGAGCGTCTCTCGAAGAATAGCGTCGATGTAAGGCAACAATGGTCGATCTTCAATGATCGGCAGTCTATTCCCACCCACCACAGCGTCTATTTGCGCTTGGGCTTTCCTCTGAGCTTCAGGGTTCATCACCATCATGAGCAAGAACGACAAAATGACAGAGTTTGACTGTCCTCTGCAGTGTGAACAATAGGAATGGAAATCCGTGAATAAAGTCGAAAATCGTGACTCACCGTCTCAGACGCAGCTAAGAATCCAAATGAGACAAGGACACGATCTGAAATATGCGCCATTCACCTATGAAGCCCGTTGCGGCTGCGTGTGATAGGTCCTTCATCCACCCCAAGTCCGATAAGGTACCCTTCTCTTCCACAATTCGGAGAGCATCGAATACCATACATGGAGCAGAGCTGCCTACAGACTTACACGGCAATGAACCTAAGTCGAAATTTCGAAATGTTCCCTTACCAGTCTCTTTAAAGAGTACTGAAACGGCCTTTCAACGTATTGCTTGGAAAACGCCTTGACGGTCTCCATTTCCCGTTTAAGCGACATGCCAGGAAACCAAGATGGAAGCTTCAAAACTAGACGCCTAATAGTCCAGACACATAATGCAGACAATGTATATTTTTACTCACGAGCCGGAAATGCGCCGACGAGGATCGAGACCTCAGGGCGCAGAGCACGCGCAGTGACCTTGAGCGTCTTTGTAATAATATCAAAGAGATCTTCTTTTTGGGTCTTTGGATCATAGTCATACACGCTGTTCAAGATGACTGATGCCGTATACCTACAGGGAGCAGTGGTCCGGCCATCAATATCATTCCAAACGGTTTTGAGTGGAGGACGTACTCGAATATGTGTTCGGAGAATCGGCCCGGACTATCCAGGAGCCTTCGCAATAGTTGACATACCTTGCGATGTTGCAAGGGCAGGAACCTATGGACCGCGTCGCTCCGGAACGTCTGGTGGAAAAATCGCCTATGTAGACGCCATCTGTCCCCATATTCCATGAAGACAGTACTGAAGTCCCTTCCACACCTACCATGGGTGATCACGTTAGTCGGGCCTGACGATATGACGTTGAAAGGGGACTTGCAAGCTTTTCGTGGCGAGGTAAGGGCGGTCGGAATAGTTCCTGGAGCGGTTTTCGAGCAATTCCTTTGCGACCGCCTCCGAATTGATGATGATGATGTCTGTTCCCAGGAATCGGGTATAGATGAGGTCTCCTAGGGTCGCCTGCTTCAGCAGATAACGCAAGTAAGTCCAGCGTTGCGACTACCGTATTTTTTTGCCCATTCGGCGTACATCAACCACGGGGCATTTGGATCGAGTCCGATAACGTTCCCAATGAATGGCAGCCCCCGCGGACCAGGAGGCAACGGGTAACAGGACCGGGTTACCGTATTCTTGAGATATCGGTGTGCGATGTCAAGCACCACATAGGCGAGCGCGAGTCCGGCAACGGCTAAAGCCCACATTACTGGGCGAAAATGCGAGAACACATACGGGTGTGGTCGGGAACTTATATAGAAGATCCCCTACTTCCAGGTGGGGTTTATCATCGCGAGAGCGGGTAACCACGGCGGCACCCCGCTTCTAAACAAACACCGTTTCTACTACACAACTCAGATCACCGAATCTGGGGTGAAAAAAGGCTTATCCGCGAACCCTAGCCGACGCAGAGTGAGTAAAACAAGTATAGTAGCAAAACGCCAACGATGTCGAGTGCGAGGTTGGTAAGCGAAATTACAAGTTCGTCTGGGAAGTTCAAGTTGATTTGCTGACTGTGGCCATCAATCGATAGGACTATCATTTGAAGTTACATGAGAAACTCTGGCCGAATGGCAAAACTTACGGAAGTCAAATAAAACTTGCACACTAAGCTCTTCGCATGGACAATTAATGGCTTAAATCCGAGGGGACTATACAAGATTTCGGCGTGCTAGAGCCTCCGTGTGAGAGCAGAATGTTTGTTCGAGTATTGAGAAAACACGAATCAGCATGTCGAAGTGTTTCAGAGCGTTCAGATTGCCTCAGGAGATCCGGCCGTTTCAAGACGTATTAGTAAGCAGAGCGGCTGACCTGCAACGTGCATCTCCTCCTCCAACCATGGCTCCAATCCCAACCACTTTCGACGCTGAAGCACAGGCTCTTCTCGAAGCAGTCGAACGGCGTCAAATCGACCTTTCAACGTTTCAAATCCCGCGGCTTCGAGCATGTACGGGACCACTTGCTACGCAACAAGCATGGGCTGTCGAAGTTAGAGAGGACGTTGAACAATTGACCAAGCAGGTCGAAGTGAGCCGTTTGTATTCCAGGACTACGACAAATGTTGAGTGCTAACTGACGTCTGGGGCTGGGTGGCGTTTGGTTGTGGTGACTTTCGTAGGAACTGGATGTCCTTGTAGATGACCAGCGAAGCGACAGGGCGCGCACCGCGCTCAGGGCAAAAGTGGACGAACATCTGAAGGTGCTTGACGGGTATGTCCATGTCCATTGTCTTGCTCCCTAGACTCACCCTTACAGGTTACGCAAAGACTCCCGAGCAGCCGTGCTTGCCTCGAAGCGTGCAATAGATGCGCAGAGCCGATCGCAGCGCGAAGAACTTCTTCGTTCGCCCTCTGTTCGGGAACAAGTGACGCCTTTCAATGAGAAAGTCACGTTCGTACCTTCAAAGCCTAGTGGTAGGATACCTGGCTGGGACTAACGGGCACGATGGTTCTGCACTTCAGAGAAGATGTTCTCATGAAGGCCAACAACAATGTCACAGAGGCCCTACAACGGACAATAGGCCTTATGCAAAAAGAGCTCGAACAGAGTGTTCTCTCTGCCCAGCTCCTAGGTTCGTGCATTGCTCCCCCGCTTGCGAGAGAGCCAACACCACCCCCGGCAGAATCCTCCACGGCCAATCTCCAATCGGCCTCGCAAACTCACGACACGCTCAATCTCCTCATTGGCACCTCGAAACAGCTAGTGACTGCGCTCGAACAAACGGACTGGCTTGATCGCGTGCTTATTATCTTAGCCCTCGTCTTCTTTGGACTTGTGGTGTTATTCGTGCTGAAGCAGCGGATACTAGACAGAGGGCTGAGGATCGCATTTTGGTGGACGAGGTTCGTGCCTGGTGTCAGTGGTTCTCGCGGGCGAGCCACTGGGGAAACGTTGAAGGAAGTGGTGATGGATGCGGGTGCGGGGATTTCACCGACAAGCGCTGTGGTTACGGCGACAGCTGTTCCGTCGACGCTGGTTTCTGTTTTGGCAGCTACTGCCACATTATCAAGGCACCCGGGAGATGCCTCCCAGCCTGGGGAATCTGTGCTATCGTCAAGCGTCCTTTCAGAATTGGCTACGGTTGTTAGTTCAGGCAACACGCTGGTTTCAGAGCCAGCTCATGTCGAGCTTTAGGAAGGACTCTACCATCGTACTTGCCACTGTCGGACGTTTGCTGGAATACATCACTCAGTCGATTTACCATTCAAAACCAAATCGAGGATGTAGGAGCTTGGGCATTGTGAATGTTTTTAGCGAGTTACTCGCGCTCACCGTACTAGGTCCCAAAAACGGCAAATCGTGGCACATGCGTTCATTAATTGGTCTAGGACGACGAACAACACATGGGTGCCCAAAGAACTTCGATTATAACTCCAAGTTCGAGCTCAATGGCGGCTTCCCTGTTGCTGCTATTCAACCCCGGGATCCGGGGTGCTTTATTATCTATGCGTTCGCAACAAGCCAATTCCGTATCTTTCTACTCACTTGTCAGATGAACTTTGAGTTCTTCGGATCCGGTTCGCCTTCGGCCCGACCAGTCCACGAACTTTGCGTCTAGTGTATGGTATGGACTCGGCACAGCCTTCAACCACGTTGCCTAGTAAGTTCCTCGCTTCTTGAAAGATCTTCCCAAATTATCTCTGATCCACACGATGTAGATAAGGCCCACCCATTGTCGTGCAGCGGCAGGAGCACTTAACTCCCGCTCCAGCAGGAAAGCACTCAAGCCCACTTTGTCACTGCACCAATGCCTTTGTTCATGCTTCCACAGTTCTTCACTCAGTTTCTGAGACGCATTCTGAGGTACTTGCCACTGGCATCCGTCTACAAAGGGCCGCTACATGATGAGGCGCATGCTATCTTATCTTCGCTGATAGGTGCCAATCCACTCAGGAGTTGTGAACTGATGACCTGCGTCAAGGACGACTTACTCCCACAACCACTCCGGACGATGACGAGAAGGTCATCTACGCCATGGATGGTTCATCTCACGAACCGTCTGCGGTGGGGTCTTCTCGTAGAGTTGCCATACGACAGTAGAGGGAGCGCGTTCCCGCCCGTCCCCACCCAGCAATCTTCACGAGAACTTGTTCCAGGCTTCAGCGGACTGGCCTTGTAGTCTAGAGGTACGATACTTGCTTTGGGCAGTTCATTCGAATTCGGGGAAATGCAAGTGGCCTGGGTTCGATTCCCAGCAAGGCCCGCCTTTTTTTTCTTTGCGTGCCTTCTAATCGGGATTGATATCGTTCTGCAGGATGTTCGTCATCAGTCCTGCAAAAATGCGTACAAGGGACGTAAGCGATTTCGACCGTGAAATCGGATCGCAACCGCGCACACATGCTGTCGTGCGACCATAATATAATCAAGACTGAACGTATTTCGTTGGTTCAGTGGAGGCTCGCAATCCCAGGCGCGTTTGCAAGCTTATCGGCGGCGATTCCCGGATCCGGTGCACAGAGATGCGGCCTAAGCAACATGTCTACCTACATGGTGACTACAACGGCCAGGGATGCTATGCCCACAGCAATGTTACGGTCCTTCTCATGGGACATGCCCAGAATCGATGACATTACGACTGCAAGGGTGCCTTGGTTGAAAACCCCAGATCACCTTCCCATTTTCCCGAACCGTTGTCCTTGTCCTTTCCTTTTTCCTTCTCCGGCCTGGATCCATCCTCCAAGTATAGGTTATTCTCCTCTATGTAATCTACGACGGAAGCCGGAAGCAGGTATCGCACAGAAAGCCCCCGGC
>JBBPNE010000941.1:0-10809 GCA_038090735.1 Xerocomellus amylosporus | reverse complement strand
AACTAGGCACCGAGGTGGATATAGAGAACCTGTTGATCCAATGGTATCTTGACAGATCTCATCGTCTTGTTCAGCGCGAACGCCGCCCGGGTATGATCCAGACGGCCAGACTCGTCCACCATGTGCTTATAGAAAGTCGACGTGATCTTCTTCGTCTCGCCATCGTCCACCGCCCACATCGTCCCGATCACGGAACGGAATCCAGCAAACTGCATCGCCGACGCGAGATGGATCACCTCGTCCGGACTCTCTTCGTATCCAACAGTCGTATGACACGCAGAGAGATACGCAAATTCGGGATTCTTCAAATCGCACCAGATAATCCGTTGGACCGTAAAGTGCCCATCGTGAAGAGCGAAAGCGGACTCGAATGGCTGCGTGGGATCGGGGAGACCGTGACATGCAAGGTGGACCCATCCGCTCTTGCCAAGCTCTTCAACGACCCTAGAAATGAAAGATTGCTCTCCGTCTATACGCGTGAATGTAGTGAGGCCATCGACACGCTGACCAATGTTGTCCAGTTCCGCGCTTACTGAAAGGAGTTCGCTCTCGCCAGCGGCTTTGGCTTGACCGATGGCAACGAAACGTTTCTGTCCAGTTGCAGAATTTGATGGATCACTGGCAGGCCGTCTGGCACGAATGAGGGCGGTCAGGGTAGGGGTGTACGACGAGATGTAGAGATGAGGGAGATTCTGTTGGCCCTTCCTAAACGGACCAGCAGCGTGCAAGGGCAGTACACAGAACTCGCCGGTGGGACACCACCAGATGCGTGATTGAGATGGAAGGGTCGTCTGGAGGTAATCGACAATGGGCGAAACGATCTCATCCCAGAGTTCGCGTAAGAAGAACGCGAGCTCTCTCGTCACGTCGGCCCTGGTTGCGCCGATAGTCAAGGTATGGAGTTCCTTTGACAGTTCTCGAACACCTTTCAGTGTGATCTGCAACGGAATATGAACAGGATCACGATCGAGGAAGACGACGAGTGCATCACAGCTATACTGGCTCGCATTGAGGATGATGACAGGGCCCCCACTGGCCGCGCGTTGGAGGTCGTGGAAGAGGGAGGGAAGAAGGAAACGAGAAAGACCAGGTAGCTCGCGAATATCGTTCACAACCGTTTGCATTTTGATGTTGAGACTGCACAACCGGTCATGCTGGTCTGCACCGGGTGAATTGAGAATATTGCGGATGAGCAAGACCAGCCGCGTGAATTCATGTGCCAACGTCTTTCCTGCCGGGCTGAATACTATGACATCATCCAGCGGCGAACGGAGGCGCGTAAGCTGACTCCAAAAGACACCCCGTCCTTGTTCGAGAAGCTCGACTGCATGTGCAGGATCACCTGTACGAAGACAAGCTGAGAATGCGTCTACTGCGAGCGACGACGTGAGATTTTTGAGGATGACAAGATGCTGAGGCAATGACGGGAGAGCGGCAAGATGTTGAATGAGGAGTCGAAGAGATGTTTCATATGCGAGAAGAATCGTGGGATGCTGGAAATGCTCGGCCATACGGATCCATGATCTGGCAGCGGAAAGATCACTGGATGACACAATGGGGGACACATTTACGAGTTGAGCGTAGAGACTGAACAGCTCCTCCTTATCCTGTAATTGCTCCGACCGTGTGAACCGATGATGGAGGTGGCTTGTCAGGTTGTCCAATGATGTTGACCGATAACGGTGCCCTTGCGGGAAAAGGTCAAGTGCTTCTCGATCGTGGACAATGGCCTCATCGAGGTCTTGCACTGCCCCGAGCTGCTCATACCGGGTGGAGAGATAATGTGCAAGGTTGTTCAAAGAGCTAGAGCGAAGAGGGTGTCCTTGCGGGCGAAGATCAAGTGCTTCTCGGTCGAGGACAATGGACTCGTCGAGGTCCTGCATTGCCCCGAGCTGCTGGTACCGGGTGGAGAGATTAACTGCAAGGTTGTTCAACGATATTGACCGATCAGGGTGCCCTTGCGGGAAAAGGTCGAGTGCTTCTCGGTCGAAGACGATGGCCTCATCGAGGTCCTGCATTGCCCCGAGCTGCTCGTACCGGGTGGAGAGATCAACTGCAAGGTTGTTCAAAGACATTGACCGATCAGGGTGCCCTTGCGGGAAAAGGTCGAGTGCTTCTCGGTCGAGGACGATGGCCTCATCGAGGTCCTGCGTTTCCCCAAGCCGCTCGTACCGGGTGGAGAGATCAACTGCAAGGTTGTTCAAAGACACCGACCGAGCAGGGTGTCCTCTTGGGCAAAGGTTGAGTGCTTCTTGGTCGAGCACAATCGCCTCCTCAAGGTCCCCCGTTGCTCCAAGCTGGTCGTAACGACCACCGAGATGAATTGCAAGCCATGACAAAGAGATAGCTCGCTTGGGGTGGCCAGGGGGGCAGAGCTCCAGTGCTTCACGATCAAGGACGATCGCCTTGCCGATGTAACTGGTCCCTCCTCCTTGCTCAAACTTGGCGACAAGAGATTTTGCCCGTGAATGCAACTGGTTAACTAGGAGGTACATAAATTTCACTGCTCTGCATTGTGACAGAAAGACACGAGTACCTCTAGAACCCATGGTGGCTCACCGAACTTGATTCGATGTTTGTGAGTGAACCTGGGGTACGACTCAAATGGAAGTCCTCCAGTCGAGAGTATACGAGCGAGACTGTAAGTACCGACAATGGAAGTGTAAGTCCAACCCAATGTCGGCACAGAGATGTAGCTATGGCTTACCTTCAATAGAGAGTACTGGAGCCTGGAGGAAAAGCGAAGGTGCGCGGCGGGGTGCGCAGCCCTACACCGCGAATTGTCCGAAAAAGGAATGTTGCGTCGTGGTGGACGCCAAGGGAAAAACGTGTTCACCGAGTACTCGCAGTTAAGGGTTATACCCATGTTGTCTCTCTCGGATCTGCCATTCGGTGTCATGCGAACGGCCCTGCAGTGGGAGGTCGGCCAGGCTGACGGGTGAGGGTGTGAACGTCCTCACCCGTGAAGCGTCGTCTCTTTTGTAAATCGTCGGACATGTATATATCGCGCATGGGGTCCCACCCAAGCAGAGTTGTGCTTCTTTTCTCATTCCGTCCTTCCTCCACCCTCTCCTCAAGGAAAAACAAGTAAGCGAGATACCAGGCGCCCGCTGTTCAGACGTTCACGACCGTGTCCAACGCGAGCGACGACGTCTACTACGAAATCCAGATACCCGAGTGGGAACGTGTAGAAACTCGATCCGTGTACGGGCATGTACGAGCTCAGGGGGAGCCTTCTGAACGAAGCAGACAAGCCCGTCGCGCCGAGCTTGTACGGTGGAGCGTTCGAACCCGAGCAACAGTGGATCAAAAAGGTCGACGGGACCAAGCCAGGGGAAAGATGGGAAATGTCTGTTTTTTTTGCCTTCATGTGGATAGTCTTGCGCTCATGGAGCGTTGCCAATAGGCAATTGGAAGTGAGTGTGACGGATGCTGGTGTGGTTGGGACATTGAGTTCGTCTTGGTAGGCTTGATATCGCAACATGCATACTTGGAAATCGACAATACAGTTCGATCATCGAGATCATCGAGTCGGTGGCTATCATATGTTGGGAGCTGTTTCTCGCAAAGAAATGCTGGTATATTTATATCGTTTGACCCGTCTCCTTGTTGATCGTCAAGCGAAAGCGTAGAACAGGAATTCCAGCAAAATGTTGCCTTCAATTTGAATTTGGCTGTTTGAGATAAACACTATCTATCAACTAGGATCTATTTCGTTAGTGAACCGTGGGCACGTCCAATGATCGTGTCATCCTTACTTGTGATTTGGCCGCCAGCCTTCGTCTTGGGAGTCTCGGATTAAAAGGTCGTACCAGAACTGGGCAATAGGAGTTCTGCTTAGATGCCAAAGGGCATGGGCGTCCAGGTCGCGACCCAGAGCTGGAAAATCGAATAGCTCGAGTGCGGTCACAGTCGTGGTGGGAAGGATAAAGATGCCTGCTTTGTAGATATCCCGTGGGTGGTATGTCTTGGATGTGTGGGGGGGATCGTTGGAAAAACATGACCGGTAGGAAATACAGCAGCCACAAGACGTCGTGAGAGATGCCGAGGACGAGGCTGAAAGTCATGTTGTACCCGTAGTCAAATCGAGCAAGTACGCTTAGATACGTGACTTGGGACAGGTAGAGGACGATGCACAATGCAGACGTAGGCGCGAGCGTCGTCAGGCTTGGATGGGCGATGGGACAAGTTCACCGTCCAGATGATGGAATGGTAGAGCGCATAGAGGACAGCCTGTGCAGCCGAAAAGTAATCCAACTTTCCCGTGGGCGGCAAATCTACGTGCTTGTCAGACAGAAAAAGCATCAGACGCACGTCGCTCACCTCTCGTACGAAAGACTGTTGACCATATTCCCGCGTTGACGCCCAGGTAAGATAGTATCCTCCGAATGAACGCGACAGAGGCAGGTTCCTGCATGCCGAAGAAGCGCCAGAACGGCCATTTGGGCCCGTGGTATTGCTGGATATCCTGACCGAGGTGGACAGCCGTGTCTGTCAGGAAGTACATGCACTGGTGCTTGCAGTCGTCAGTGCACGTCCAACGCGTCAAGCGCAGGTTGAGTGGGAGGGTCGTCCATGGGTGACATTGATCACCATGGCACATCGAGACGGAGTTCTGGAACTCGGTAGATCTGTCGCCTGAAGACCCGTAAGCCGTGCTCACGAGAAGCGCGAGGAAAAGAAACGCCTTCATGATGGACGCACCTTTAAATTATATAAGCTTGGCTGGCTTACACCTCTCCGTAACACTGCAAAGTAAGTTATGGTCGTCTACTATCTTCTGACCTCGAAGTATTACTGGCCTAAGGACTACCAAGGATCCCCACCAGTTTTTCTAGAACTTGGTGTTCCAACGTCGTGTTGGTATCGTGCCGCCATGGTTCGAAGAGCTCAATTCACGACCTTTTCGTACTTCGACGACCGAGGACCTCACGGAACCGCCCAACCCATCACCGAATAGGTCCGCGTAAGTCCCCGCCCCATTCGCGTCCAATAGTGTCCTATTTTCCAAAAGGGGTTGGGGAATATCATTATGGGGTGCGCGATAAAAGGACGGCCACGCAAGCGACGACGGTTGGGATCGTCGAGTTCGCCCATGTTGGCGGCGGTGCCGAGCCGTGCAGAGAGATTCATCTCGAGATTGCCTTTAAGGTTCATGATCACAGGGACTATCACAATGAGTTCGCCCATTGTCCGCATGGCTTTCCAGCGCTGTCCGGGTGTGGGTGCATGTCGGTGCGCCGTGCGTGGTGGACTCACCGACACGTGGTCCAAGAGTTCGCCGGTGAATAGTCGGTGCGCTGGTTTACGCCTGGAATGCGCTGTGCACTTGTCGCCAGCCAGAGTGGGTTGTGCGCCGAGGAGCGGGGTGTCGCCGTCGTCGTCGAGGTCGCGGTGTGGGAATGTGTGTGTTACATAAGCGGCGACAACGACTGACGCCCGCGACGACTGGCAAGGAGGACGCCCGCCCCGGCGTGCTGCCATGTCCAAGCTGCTGCCGTACACGCCGCCGCCGCCAGTGCGCTCTGCGCTCTTCAAAAACCAGGCCGACGCCGTGCCCCCGATAGACGAGCTCGACTCGCTCCACTCCGAGCTCCTCCTCCTCCGGCAAAAGTCGCTCGAGCGCGCCAAAAAGGCGGGCGATGACCTCAAGACGATCGAGGAGTCGATGCGCCGCGCAAAGGAGAAGGCAAAGGGCAAGGCAAAGGCGCTGGACAGGGCCAACCGAGAGCGCGGCTGTGCGTATTTGCACCCATTCGCGCGACCGTACTCATCCACCCCGCGCGAACATCGCAGTCACGCCGCTCGACGCAGACGAACAGGCCTATCCTGCCACCGCAGTCCACGCCTCCGTCAAGTCCCGACAGCCCTCATTACCGACATCAGCCCTCGCATCTCTCAAGGGGTCCCAGGATCCGCGCCGACCGTAAGCACCCCGCTACATTGCTCGCACACCCTCCTCATGCACACGCGCTCAGCCTACCCGCCGACCTGAAACAGAAGAAGAAGAAGCGCAAACGGGAGGACGACAGTGATCTGGAAGGTGCGGCGTACATACTCCCCCGATTATCCCTCGGAGCTAACCCACAATTCGACAGACACTCCAAAGGCCACCAAGACAGTGCCCGTCCCATCGGCTCTGCCACCCAAGCCCAAGCTCATAGGCGCTGCTTCAAATCACGCCAAGGCGAGTCTTGTCGCTCCATGCCTGGGGCAGCACTGACAGCGCCTTAGCCGCTCCATTTACCTGATTTCACCCTCCCACTGTCCGCCCCGCTGCTCACCGCCCGTCCTCCTATACCCCCAGCGCCCGTCCCTGGACCCAGCCAGCCAACAGATGTCACCGAGGATTTCAGCAAACTGAAGCAGCCCTCGCAAATTCCCGTAAACACCTTCTACACCAGCGTCGAGCCTTGGATACGAGGGATCAAGGAAGAAGATGTCGGCTTCCTCGAGTTCACCGGAGACGATCTGGAACCATACATCATGCCCAAGCTTGGATGTCATTATTTAGACACGTGGGAGGAAGTCGATACCGAGCTTTACGGTGCACCGCTACCCGGTCTTGCCCCTCACCGGACCAGCGATGGTCTGCCTCTCCCAAAATGGGATCCTTCGACTCTCTCGGAACCCGATCTTGCGGTCGAGGAGAGAAGTCATGGCCCACTCACAGAACGCTTGATCAGTGCCCTGCTCCCCATCCAGGATGCTGCCTCGTCATGGAAGGGTGTCAAGGCTGCCGAGGATGCCATGGAGGGACGACCCGGTGGTACCGGGGCTGCTGCCGCTAGACGAGAGAAAGTGAACGTCGCTGATCTTGAGGACCGAATCCAAGACACGATGCGCTTTCACGGTTTGCTGGGGGAGCCGGTGAATTATATGGATGTACACTTCATAATTTCCTTTTATCTGACCCGAGACTCTTCCAGCCCGATTACTCCGCCAGGGTAGACGATCCGATCGCCACAGCCCTCCGTCACGCACAAAGCGAACTCCGAAAGGTCGTGTCCATGAACAAGATTCGGAGGGAGCGCTTGACAGCCGTTGCCAAAGACCGCCTCGGGTATCAAGAGTACTTGGAGCTACGAGATACTCTCGATAAGAGCATCGTCGCCCTTTACGGTAAACTCCAGAAAAAGGACGCCCCGAAACTTGGAAAGAAGAAGAAAAAGGTTCCCGAAGTCAACGGAAACGTGAATGGCGGCGGTACTTGCGTCGAGTTACCGAAACCGCCACCCTCCGCTCTTGGTCTGGGCCCCGACGATGATTTTCATTTGGTGGTTCCAGATCAGTTGAGGCAATTGGTCGAGACGAGGCGGCAGTGGGTCACGACGGTGGGAGGTATCTTTGACGACAAGGAGCGGACATGTCCGGGTCGGATCTGGGCTCTACCTAAGAAGAGCATTTACGAAGGATTGGAGGAGGCCGTGAACCCACACAAGCCACCTGAGCTGAACGGTGCCGATAGCGGCTCACGGACTACTACGCATCCGAATGCGACACAGGGAGACGAGATGGATGTGGGGTGACTGTCTCGCGGCCGTTATGTTTTTGTCCTTGATCTTATTCTTCATGTTCATCGCTCACCTTCACCTTCACGTGTACTCTGCTTTGCAACACATGCTTGCTCGTTAAATTGTACGATCTGCTCGGCTGGTATTTTCCGCCTCGAGCTTAATGACATTTGGTGTGGCAGAAGAACGGTATCTAAACGTTTGTTTTATGCTTTTTCGACTTTTTCGGCGAGTCCCCGTCGACTTTACGCTTCTTTCCTTTCGACTCTTTTATTTTCGCCGGTTTATCTTTGGGCGCCTCACCAGGCTGATCCCGTGTGGTCTCGATGTCATCAACGTCCATCGACACGTCCTCTGAGCGGGTCTGCTCAGACCGCGCGCCATAAGGCACGAAAGAATGTTTGAGCACGTCCTTGGGATAAGATGGACGGGGCGGATTCTTGTAAGCGACGGGCTGGCGCTCTGGAGACGTCGCCCTCGCAGAAACAACGATGTGGTGCGATACGCGTTTCGGCGCTGTCGACGTGCGTATGAGCGAACGGAACGTGGCGAAAAAGCCCCTTCTTACCGACGTACAACTTGCCCCCTTTTCTCTTCCGGGGGAGCAAACAAGCGAGTCCGCGGAGTTCTTCACCGCCTGCCGCCTCTGCGTCGTCGTCGCCGCCGATGGACCAGACGTCGTAGGATGCGTTCTTTCGCGTCAGACCCCCAACGCGGACGGTCTGCGACGAAGAGGATGAGGGGAGAGGGTCGATCTCGAGTCCTTGGAGATGTTTTGCTTTGATCTAGAGTCCGTGACTGTTTATTATTGATCGTGGATGCGGAGACGGGGACGATGCGTACCGAATCTGGAACTCGGATGAGCCAAATGTCGACGTCGTCGTCGTCCTTGATCGCGTCCCACTCGAACGCGCCGACGTCGACGGCGTGGTCGAGCAGCACGGCGCCCTCGGGAGGTTCATACGCCCAATGTGGGTCGTCGCCCTCGTTCTTTGGGTCGTCTTCTGGGGCGACGACGGCGGGGGGTTTGGTCTTTTTCTTGGTCTTTTTGGTCTTTTTGCGGATGATGCGCTGGGTGATGCCAGTCTCGAGATCGGAGGACGAGGACATTGCGGACCCGTTTTGGGTGTTTGGCAAGAGCGTTAGAAATAAACATGCACACACTTTTTGCTTCCGTCCAGCACTTCGGATGTCGACCAACGTCACGTCCGTGTTGACTATCGCTGGCTCGGATTCGAGTGGAGGCGCAGGAATCCAGGTCTGTCTGTACATTATCATATTCTCCAAGCCCACCACTCAAGATTGCCGAAAAAGGCCGATCTCAGGACGTTCGCAGCGCACGGGTGCTATGGCACCAGCGTCCTGACGGCGATGACGGCCCAGAACACCACCGGCGTTCAGGGTGTACACGCCGCGCCGCCGGAATTCGTCGTCCAACAGGTCCGTCTCTCATTCGTCCCCCACCCGAGTCCGTGTCTCAGTTCCCGCCTAGATACGGTCCGTCCTCGACGACATCGACGTACGCGCCATCAAGACCGGCATGCTGTTCAGCGCCGCGAACACCAAGGCGGTCACCGCGACGCTCGCCGAACACTTTTCGACGCACGGTCGTATCCCCCTCGTCTGCGATCCCGTCTGCGTCTCGACGTCCGGACACGTCTTGTTGCAGTCGGACGCCGTCAACGTCATCATCCAAGAGCTCTTTCCGCTGTCGCAGGTCATCACGCCGAACCAAGCGGAGGCGGAGCTGTTGCTCAAAGAACGCTCTCTGCCGTGCGGCATCGCGTCGCTGGGCGACATGCTCGTCGCGGCGCGGAATCTGCTGACCTTGGGGTCCGAAGCTGTGCTGCTCAAGGGCGGCCACATTGTCGTTTCGGAAGACGACGTGCGGAACGTTCGAGCGCCCGAGGGGGCCAGGTTGGACGTTAGGCGTGCGTTCCCCGTGGGAGAAAACACGCAAGTCCTTCAGAAACATGGCCCAGGACGGGTCACGGATCTCGTCGTGGACGTGCTCTGCCAGCGTGGCGTCGAGACTATCACGCTGTACCCTCGACCGCGCTTGCAATCGACGAGTACCCACGGGACAGGGTGTACGCTGAGTGCGGCGCTCGTGTGTGCCCTCGGGAGTGGGGTTCCAGGTGAGGGATCTCGCCAACGATGTATAAGGTATCTTTTTCTCATACGTTGCAGTGGAAGAAGCGGTCGCGCAAGCCACCTTGTTTACGCATCTCGGCATCGAGACCGCTCAGCCCATCGGAAGAGGACACGGTCCTTTGAACCACCTCCACTCAGTGTCGAGGCGCGTCGTTCAACCGTAAGCGTGTCGGTTTTCACGGGCTACGTGCTTGCTGGAACGTTTTTTTCCGCAGGCGGACTCTCGGACATCCATTTCCATTAACGCACGGGTTTATTCAAAGCACGGCGGACCTGTGGAAATCGTACGTCCAACACGAGTTCGTGGTTGAACTAGGCAAAGGCAAGCTCGACAGAGCGTCGTTTATCCACTTTATCAAGTACGCCCTCTTTCCTACCTCATGTGTGCACGAGTCCATCCTTGACCTCGCTCAGGCAGGACTATCATTATCTAAAGTATTATTCGAGAGCATATGCGTAGGTTTTTTTTTTTTGAACGTTTCGAAGAACCAGGCCGACACGAACGCCTAGACTATTAGCAACCAAGTCCCACGATTTCGCTCCCATTTCCTCCGCTACCCAGGTGATGCTTCACATCTCGACGGAGACGACCATGCACGTCTCCTATTGCGCTGAATTTGGCGTCACTCTGGAAGAACTGGAGACGACGCCCGAGGCCCCGGCAACGATGGCATACGGCGCCTTTCTCATCGACGTGGGTTTACAAGGTGCGTGCGCGCCGAACGCGCCTTCGCATCCGTCCCTCGCTCGACGTTCATTTTTATCCCAGGTGACACGACCAAACTCTTGATGGCGCTCGCGGCATGCCTCCTAGGGTATGGCGAGGTCGGCCTCTGGCTCAAAAAAGAAGCTGCAAAGCCGAACTCGTGGGTCCAGTGGGATGGGAATCCGTATCTCAGGTGGATGGAGGATTATTCTGGGGAGGACTTTCAGAAGGCCGTCTTTGAAGGTCTTGGTGCGTGTGCTCTTCCCGTTTTCTCTCTCTTCTGACGCGATTGTCTGTGAAGAAACGATCGAAGCTCGGGCGGCTGCAGACCCACCTTCGGCCGTTCGGTATGCGGAGTGGTTGGCCGTTTGGGAGAGATGTATACGTCTCGAAAAGGAATTTTGGGATATGGCGGTGGGGGGGGCGCCCGGGGGG